>CAIGRL010309660.1:0-11560 GCA_903798325.1 Fraxinus xanthoxyloides
TATTGATGAACCCTTGTTTTGAAACTTTTAGTATTAATTAATTATTTTGACATTATTTTGTTTGAATGTGTGGATGTTTATTATAGTTTAGTTTGTTTTTCAATTAGCTGGCCACTAGTTGAATTGTAAGTGGATTTTATTATTATCGAAAGAGGTAATAGAATCGTTAGCACGTACTAATAAGCATTGTGAGGTTCGATAGAGTATAGAGATATACCTCTATGTTTTGCATGATTTGTTTAGATGTTCGAACTTATTTAATGTTTTCTTATATGTTGGTATCTTTTATAGAGATATAAAAATATCATATATGGGATTAGATTAAATTGCTATTGAGAAAAACTTTTAAATAAATTTGGAACTTCTACTAACTCGCTTGATAACAAATAGTCATTTTAATGGTTATACTAAAAATGGATGTGAAAAACGTGTAGTTCGACCTAATAATATCTAGAGGGGATGAATATGTATTTTTTATGAAATTAAAATAATTAACGAATTAAATAGCAACAAGTAACTTTTTAATTCTTTTCTAGATGATTAAACATGCAAGTCAATTTTAATCATATGTTTGAATATTGTAGTTTATATAATTTAAAGTAAATAAAGTAGTAAATTAACACACGGTATGATCACGGAGAAACCCAACTAGAAAAAACTTTGGACACTTCGCTAGGCAATCCACTATAAACGATTCAAACAACTTACAGTCTATTAGACTAGACTATACATACTATCTGATCTCCTGATTGCAATTCCTATAGCCCTTCGCGGATCTCGTGTTTCCTACACCAATCCTTAGCTGCAATTCGCCAAAGCTCTCCATGGAATCTACTACCCTGTGGCTCTCCTAACTTTGCAGTATCGTCTATCTCCCGGGGATCAACGAAGAACAACTCGTTCTTCACAGACTGAAACTCCAATCAACTTCCTTCAATCTTCAGAACTCTGACAGATGTGGAGGAAAGACATGTTTGGTATTTGAATTATGCGGACGATATTTTTCTCACTAAAACAATCTCACATGATAAAGGTTGAAAGATAAAATATATGAATTCAATGTTCAAACTTGAAAAAATCGTTCTGATGTGTTTTGGTATATATCGGTAGGTTAGGAAACAAAATAGACCGGAGAAGAAGCCTTTAAATCACGAAATAAAAAATTTTCGGACAACATTGTGCTCGAGCGAGGGCTCAGCGACAGTCGAGCGACAGGCTGTCGCTCGAGCTAAGAAGGTGCGACATTCGAGCGATGGAGGTTCTATTTTTCATGCTCGAGCCAATCCATGGCGACCGTCTAGTGAAAATCCGGCTGTATTTCCCTTCTTTTGCCATTCTCGAACCTTAGACCTAAAAACCTTAACTTTATCTATTTGCACATTACTCCTTTACTTTTTATACAAATTACAATTAACTCCCTTTTGTTTACAGAATTGTCAATTACAACATTAAAACCTAACAAGCTCCTCCTTTGGCATTATATGACAAAACTACTAACTAAAGTCGATGTAGTAATCAAAAGTAAATTACAGATTCAAAAACCTATCACAAGCCTAACTGATTTGAACAAATTCTGCATTTGAATCAACACCTATTTCCTAAATATACAACTCAACACCCAATGTAAAATGTATGGAAAACAGTATACATAAAGCAGTTCAATCAGTTCATAAAATATAGGCAATTTAAGAACCATATAGTATTCTTCAGTTTCACACATGCCTGCTAAATTAAGATATAGTACCAATGCAACCCAACATACCAAGAAGACATATCGATACTACTAAAATATCAAACTTAATTTAGTAGAACTGAAATAAAAAGATAAAATGCATTTGAGTCAAAAATCTTTTTATAAATATCAAAAATTTAACTAATGATCATGATGTTGAACTCAAACAAGTTAATGTAATATGTAGTGCAGGCAATAAGCTTTCTTTTTGTTTGATAAACACCTTTATTTGACTCCCTCTTTTTGTCACAAAATGATGAGGGATAAATAATAAAATACAACATATTAATAATGTAGGTGTAAGCAGTCATAAGTATATGCAATGAACAATAAACTCTCCTACAAATCTAACTCACATTACACATGGAATAAATGATATAAGTGACCAATATGTGTTAAGTGTCATTAATCCTCTGGTAGTAGGATTTCAAACCTTAATTTTGTGAGAAATAACTTGCAAAACATCACTGCTAATAAGTAGATTCCTCTACTTATGAAAGTCAAACCAGTAAAGTACATTAGAGCCTACATATAAGCTTATTTTTATGGAGAATGTCTTTTCTACCACTAACTTTTTAGCATAAAACATTTATCTTATATTACAATAGTAAACATAAATGCTTATATATATTGCTTTCATCTCAAGTGCAGACTTCTTTTCATTAAGCAACTAACGTGACCCCTATAATAAGCTTTAAGTCGGTTAACCCAAGTCAATTGACTATAGGCACCAGGTTATAAGAAACATCGCAGGCTTTCTCAAGTCAAATAAACTTCGAAAAGTAGCATAAGATATTGACCTCCTTTAATTTTTTTCCATATATTTATTTAATATTGCAGGGATAATCTCGAGCTTAGGTCTAAATAAGTTGGTCAATTCATGTTCAAAGTCACCCTACTAACTTGTAACTGTTATCCCAAACCTCACACACTCGTTAGAGTCTCACTATCAAGTTCATAGTGTGTGCAGTGCAGATGATATATGAAGAGACTTATATTAAACACTCCAAAAGTATCCTAAGCCAGCAATGAGAATTATATTACAGTTTACTAAATAAACTCATGCTTGATTACGAATGACAAAATCAAGTGTATTATATATCATGCTGTAAAACAATTTCCTGCATAAAAACTTTATGTTCTCCCTTTTTTTAAAAATAAAATTAAATCATAACAATGAAAAATTGTTTTTGTTTTTGTTTTCAATTAAAACATGAATGCACCAAGCACATAAAACAAAAAAAAAATCAAATTCACACAAACAAAACAAAAAAAAAATAGAAAATAGAAATGCATAAAAACAAATAAATGAATAAACATGATGCATGCATAACTCAATGTCACACAATAGCAAAATACGAGCATGCACCAATTTATCTCATCTTCAAACCTAGAGATGTCACTCTTCTTAACCCAAACATTATTAGAAGTAGAAGTGACATTGGATAACTAAGTCATAATCTCAGTTAGATAGCTAATTTGATTGGCAAGAAAGTTAATCTTGCTAGTGAAGTCCTGACTTTTACTTTTATTCAAAAACTTATGATACCTAGGTCTAATGTGTTCCAAAGTACCACAATGGTGGCAAGTGGGTTGTTGATATGTAGAATGATTGACCCTACGATGTCTAGTAGGTCTCAATCCTAAGGCATGCTTTCCTTTGGGTTTAAGATAAGCAATCACACGAGCTTTGTTAGTGGCAGGGACAAACGTTGTTCTGGATGTACTTGTAGTAGTATCACTGTTATGAACGTAACCCAAACCATGTCTATTACCAGCAGGCTTGTTCATCCTAAGCAGATTATCTAGCTTCTGCGAGCCACTCATGAAGGATTGGAGTTGAGCGTTAGATTTATCAAGATCATTCGTTAATTATTCAAATTTAGATTCCAAGTTTTCATTAACCAGCTTCAACTCACATACCTTTTTAGTTGAGTCTTGAAGGTCACCTAACGGTTTTTCTTTTTCACGTTCAAGTTCATTAACCTTTTTCAAGACGACTTTATTAACTTTCTTAATTTTGAGACACTCATCAAACAATTCACGATAAGACTCGTGAATGTCGGTCTAATCCTCAGACTCTGCTTCAGACTGTTCACTTTCATCCTCTATTTCCCCCTTCTCAATCTCACGGTCAGATTCGATTGCAACAATCGAGGTGAAGGTCATGTAATTTTGTTCATCTTCACCACTAGATGTCTCAGTCTGAGAATTGGAATTTGACTTCTCATCACTCATGGTCACGGCTAAAACCTTACGTCGTTCTTTACCCGAACTATTCTTCAAATTAGGACATGCACTCCTAATGTGACTAAACCTCTTTAGTTCCCTCGTGTGTGGTTTCTAAGATATCACAAACCTCTTTAGCAGTTTCACACAACGAGACTTTCCTAAATTCCTCAACAGACACAACCATAAACAAAGCATGAAGGCCCTTACTATTCCAATTAAACATTCAAATTAGTTTTAGTCCACAATGAGATATCAGTAGTTGTAACTACACCAAAAACAGTTGTTGTAGGTGGAGCCCACCCATTTTGAACGCTAATCCAATATGTTCATCCAAAACCTTAAGAAAAGCTCTCATTCTAACTTCCAATAGGCATAATTGCTTCCGTCAAAGAATGGAGGTACGGACAGTGACTGACCCATCTAGAATTATAAAATAAGGGACATGAATCGATTTAAGGCTCTGATCTAATTGAAAAACGCGTAGTTTGACCCTAACAATACCTAGAAGGGGTGAATATGTATTATATGCGGAATTAAAATAATTAACGAATTAAATAATAACAAGTCACTTTTTAATACCGTAGTTTATATAATTTAAACAGTAAATAAAACAGTAAATCAACACACAGTATGATCACGGAGAAACCCAACTAGGAAAAACTCCAAGCACTTTGTCAGGCAATCCACTATACACGATTCAAACAACTTGCAGTCTATCAAACTAGACGACACGTACTATCTGATCTCCTGGTTGTAATTCCTACAACTCTCAGCGGATCCCGTGCTTCCTTGCAGCAATCTTTAGCTACAATTCGTCAAAGCTCTCCATGGAATCTGCTACCCTGCAGCACTCCTAACCTTACAGAATCGTCTATCTCCCGTGGAACAACGAAGAACAACTTGTTATTCATAGACTGGAACTTCAGTCAACTTTTCTCGATCTTTAGAACTCTGATATATGTGGATGAAAGAAGGTTTGGTATTTGAATTATGTGGACGATATTTTTCTCACCAAAACAATCTCATAGGATGAAGGTTGAAAAATAAAATACATGAATACTCTCACAAATGAAGCTCTCTCAATGTTCAACCTTGACAAAAATCATTCTAAGGTATTTTGGTACATATAGGTAAGTTAGGAACCGAATGGACCAGAGAAAAAACCTTTAAATCGCGAAATAAAAATATCCCGGACAACACTGTCACTCGAGCGACGGCTCAGCGACAGGCTATTGCTCGACCTAAGGAGGGACGAAAATCGAGCGATGGAGGTTCTGTTTTTGACGCTCGAGCCAATCCATGGTGACAGTCTAGCGAAAATAAGCACCGTATTTTCATTCTTTTGACATTTTCGATCCTTAGACCTAAAAATAACTTTATCTATTTTCACATTACTCCTTTACTCTTTATACAAATTACAATTAAGTCCATTTTATTTAAAGAATTGCCAATTAAAACATTAAAACCTAACAGGATGAACAAGTGGGATTCTACATCTTAACAATGCTTCTACAAAATTTGATAAACTTTTACTTTAATTTCTAGTACATAATAAATTAGGCATATAGTCATTACAAATTATTATTGCTATTCGATTAAGGATATTATTAACTTTAAATCGATAAAACACATAGTTCTCATGGGTTCGACACTCTACACACTACTATATTACTTGATAACGATCCCGTTCACTTGTGAAAAAACAAACGGTCAATGATCACATATCAGTTAGGTATGGTTTTAATGTAGACACATTTGCATATTCATTATTTTTAAAATCATTTGATAACCTAGTTTTGTCAAATTTTTCATGTCATTGCATCGGTGCTTGTTNAATTTCTAGTACATAATAAATTAGGCATATAGTCATTACAAATTATTATTGCTATTCGATTAAGGATATTATTAACTTTAAATCGATAAAACACATAGTTCTCATGGGTTCGACACTCTACACACTACTATATTACTTGATAACGATCCCGTTCACTTGTGAAAAATCAAACGGTCAATGATCACATATCAGTTAGGTATGGTTTTAATGTAGACACATTTGCATATTCATTATTTTTAAAATCATTTGATAACCTAGTTTTGTCAAATTTTTCATGTCATTGCATCGGTGCTTGTTTTTATTCAAACAACAATTTTACAAACTTACACACCTTCTTCCCATTTTTCGGAGAAACAAGACCTTCATGTTGTTCTATATATATTTCTTCTTCTAATTCACCAGTTAAAAATGCAATCTTAACATACATTTGATGTATTTAGAAATTATGCAATGCAACAATTGCAATCAATATAGGTACAGACGTGATCCTTATAACAGGTTAATAGGTATCAAAAAAATCTAGACCTTCTTTTTGCTTAGACCTTTTGGCTACTAGTCTAGCCTTATACTTGTCTATTGATCCATCCAACTTCAATTTCCTTTGGAAAACCCACTTGCAGCCTAAAACTTTGTTTCCTGGGAGAAGTTCAAAAAATTGTCAAGTACGGTTATTCATGATGGATTCAATTTCATTTTTAACCGTTTCTTTCCAAAAGAAGTTTCGGAAATGGACATTGATTTCTTAAACGTCCTTGGATTATTTTCTAGTAATATCTGGACCAAAGGTCTTATGAATCTTTTGTCTTTGACTGCACCTTGGTTTTTCATTTATTTGATGATTATTATCTTTTTTAACTTCTTTCTCTTTACAAGGAAATATATTTTCAAAGGAAGCAACATTTCTTAATTCAAGGATAGTAACATGTACATCAATTACTTTAGATTTATGAACAAAAAATTGATATTCACTACTATTGTTGGCATATCCGATAATGACATAATCAATTGTCTTTTGTCCAATCTAGGGGGTGTTAACGAGCCGAGCCTAAACTCGAAGTTTGGGCTTTGCTTGAGTAAAAATGGTTCGAGTTTTTTTTACTCGAGCCAGGCACAACTTTTGTTCGGCCAAAAAATTTAGGCTCAACCTGAGCTTTTGACTCGAGCCTTTATGAGCCGAACCCTAGCCAATCAGTGTTGATTTTTTTCAGTTTTTTTAGTGATTGCAGGTAGTAGTCATACTGTTGCAGGCAATTGAAATTAATCCTTTTTATTTTCTTAACCTTTCTTTCTAAAACACGAACTAGCTCAAGCTCGAGTCCATGCCCTAAAATGAGGTTCAGCCTGAGCCTAGGCTAGGTTCCACCAAGCCACAAGTCACCCGAGCCACATTGACATCCCTTGTCTAATCTTTACTTGTTTAGTTTAGGTATTTATTCCTTTGCCAAGCACCCCTACACTTTAAGATATTTTTAGGAAGATTTTCAACTTTTCTATAACTCATAAGGTGATTCATTCTAACCCTGACCAACGAGCTAGTCCAGCTCGGGTTTTTTTGGAGCCAAGCCACATTGACATCCCTAATCCAATCTTTACTTGTTTAGTTTAGGTATTCGTACATTTTCCAAGCACCCCAGACTTTAAGATATTTTAGGAATGTTTTTGACTTTTTCATAACTCATAAGGTGATTCATTCGAACTCTTGTGTAGTATTTTATTAAGGATATGATTTGTCGAAAGTGTAGCTTCCCCCCACAAATTTTGAGGCAAGCCTGAATTAAACAATATTTTATTTATCATTTCTTTTGGTGTTCGATTTTTGCATTCATCAACTCCATTAGATTGAGATGAGTATAGTGCTGTTGTTTGATTTCTAAAATTATTACATTCTCAAATAACAACCAACAAATTTATATATGATAAACCATTACATATTGCATCAAATCTGTATTTGATTGGACTTGGTTCTTAGGTTTATGATAATCAACCGAACAATGTCTGGCTTTTCCATAATAATAGCAATTGCCCTTGAATTTCTTTGCATTTTTCTTAGATGGTTCAACAAAATGCTTTCTTTTCTTGCTTTTTTTTATTTGATTCCATGACATTAGCCTTAGCTTGTGGTATATGACTCCCAAAACGATTGTCCGAATTTCAGTTTTCTTCTTTAATCATCAACCAGACAATGAGTTCTTCAATATTCAACTCATTACACTTATGTTTGAGATAGTTCTTGATGTCCTTCCACATGCGTAGAAGTTTCTCGATAATTGCAGCTACTTTAAATGATTCATTTAGAGACAGGTTTTCGACGGGAATGTCATGGAGAATAACCTGCAATTCTTGTACTTGACTGATAACCTTCTTTGAATCTACCATTTTGCAGTCTAATAATTTTCCCACAATGAACTTCTTAGTCCTGGCATCTTCAGTCTTATATTCCTTCCCCCAAAGATTCTTATAGTTCATTTGCAGATTTCATACAACTATAAACCGTATACAATGTGTTTTCCAACCCATTCAAAATGTAGTTTTTGTATAAGATAATGAATGTTTCTAAACACCCAATACAATCAACAATGCCCTATTATTTTCCTTTGCCAAGTTTAAGGTCGTGAGATTTTCTGTTGCCATATTTTGAGATCAATCGCACTAAACTTCTCCGATTTCTCTCCACGCGGAATGAAATTAGTATGAACGGTGGGAGGGACAACGGCAACTGGAGGAATAATAGTAGCAACCGTATACATTTCTATTTACACCAAATAGAAGATAAACCAACAAATCAAAGTTTGAGAAGGAGAAATACATGTTAAATCGAATAGAAATGAAATATAAAGTTATCATTCAACAGAAAAAATTTGACTTAAGATTGCTGAGTAAAAATTGAATTTGAGTGATGACTTTAAACTAAAAATCAAACTTACCAACCTTACTAACAATTGAAAAAGTAACGAAAAGGAAATGAGTAATAATTACCAAAGAAAAGAATGTCAAATTAATGCCGAGATAAATTTGTGCAATGTCGAGTTAAGAATTGAACTATTTGTCCTTAAGTCGAATTTGCTCCACAATGGTGCCTATGGATGATGGTAATCAACTTCCAAGATACAAAAACAATCTTCTTGTGTTAGAATCACTCCAAAACACAAGAATCAATGAACCAAAAGTCAAGTTATAGTACTCCTTTTTTAATGAAATGGAAAACAACTTTTATGTAAAGTTTTGTCTAAGAAATTATGGAATTTTATATTATGCTATGATTACATATCATTGGGATGACCAAATGGATGTCCCAAAGATCTTATTTATAGATGAGAAAGGGTTGTGAGTGAAGTGCCGCGCCCCAAAACTTGGCAATCTTTACAAAGGGTCGCAGTTATTGTTGTCACTAGCCTATCACCCATGTATCCCTTGAGCGTAAAAAAAAGACTCTATCGCCAGTTTATCGCTCGAGTGGCAGTTTATCAACTTAAGCGCTAGGCGAGCGAACGGAGTTAGATAAATAGCCAGCCAGTTTTCTCTCATTTTCCTTCCAACTTTAGATCGTAATTCTTCATTCACTTGGAATTGATTTGGAGATTCCAATATACCAAACGATTTACTCGATGAGTAGAACAAGTTATCCTATTTATTTTCGTAATTTGACTATCGAATAAAGTCCAAATATTTAATTGAAGTTGACACAAAATCACTTTTTCAATTCCAACACACATAACATAGAACAAGGCAGCTACTTTCAAAAGTAGTCCTAGTAAAAGAATAATTTGCATATTTCTTTTCTTTAATTGTCTGGTATTATTTAATGTGATGTACATAATATATCGATATATAACCTCAAGAGAAAGAAAGGGTTAGAGATATAATGCCATGTTTCATTGAATGCGCGGACAAGAAAGATTTCTTCAACATTTTCAAACCACATTTCCTCCAATGACTGTTTAGACTATGATCTTGAGGGTAGAACTCAAAATATGAGGTCGTTTTACACCTGTGTATTTTTTGCTGTTTTTGTTGAAATAAAAATATGAAAGGCAAGTGAGTCTTTCTATGCCCTCTCAAGGACATGGAAAGGGTCAAGGTAAATATCACCATGAAGGATACAACATTAACTAAGATTGTTCAAGTCTCAAGAAGAGATGGAAACCCAAATAAAAACAGATCATCTAATAGTGTTTTTGACGATCGAGTTTGGCAAGAGTAACAAATCAATGTACTATTTCTGAATGAAGATGTCGTATGTTTTTTCTTTTTGAACTAATATTGAAATCGAGTTCACTAATGTCTAGAAATTTCATTTGGGTTAAGTAGGGGATTTGTGTATGTTAGAATTAAAAAAGAGGTGTTCATACAAAGAAATTAACAAGTACTTAAAGTACAAAATATTTCATTTTGACTTTAAAGTACTTTCACTATTTTGGATGAACTGAATGTAATTTTTCTCAATGTATAGCAGATCTTACAGTAACTAGTTTGTCTTAGAATAAATCAACCACGACGTGTATTCCATGCCATTGCTAGTCAACCCCCGCACATTTATTATACGAGTGTTCAATGTGCAGATATCTATGATGTTCAACTTAATTTTTTTTTTTTCATTTGCTATAACATAGCTTCAATGTTCCAGATGGGCTGCTTAACTAAATTTTTGAAATGCTAACATTTAAATTTTTATGTTTGATTTCATTATTTTTGCATCTTGAGAGAAAATGCTCAGGATATGATCACAAAGTTCATCAAATCTTGTTTATCTTACTATCTCCAAATTTGAAGTCCTCAAATGCTTGTTCACCTCACAGGATTCTAGAATTAGGGTTTGGTAAAGACATATATAAGAGAGTTAGATACTGACTTGGACACAAAACAAGACCAATATGTTTGCAAGGGGAATAAAACTTCGAGATTGTTTGATAATCACAAAATCAACTATTAAGGAAAATAATTCACATAAATGAAAAAATATCATCGAGAATATAATCTTATAATCTTTCCATCCTCAAATTCAATGCGAGAAATCAATTGAGTTAGAAAATTGAACTTATCCCAAGTAAGTTGTATTTTCCTAGGCTCAGTTGATACTTCAAAAATTGTGTTAGCAATGCATGCCGACTAAGCCAACCAACGAACTAGAAGCTAGTGCAAAAGAAAATCATTATCGACCAATTTAACAAGGTCATTACAAGACTTGAGTGCATAATTCACAAGCAGAAAGACAAGATCAAGATCAAATTCTAAAGTAGTTTTCACGACTAAACTTGTCAATAATAAATCATGTTAAAAGTAGCACTCGAAAAATCCATAGGTTCATTAGCAGTCGACCCGAATGTGAAGACAAAATTGGCTTAAAAAGAACCAGACTAACATAGAGTTGAAGATAATTAATAATTGTGATGAGAAAAGGAAGTCCAAATAGCCCAACTCAAATTTCACCATGCCAACATGACTTGAAATAAGGACTAGTAGTGTAAACACTCAAATACAAATGAGAAGCAGACACCACGAGCACCTCGCCACAAAGATATCACGCCAGGAAACTAGTTACTGTTAAACAATCCAAAAAAATAAAGAAAAAGAGGAAGTTAGGGTTTCATTGATTGTGCATAATGCAATTGAATACAAAAAGATGATTTAACTTAAATATAAAGAGACTATATATAGGTTAAACAAAGGAAAAAAAATGATTATTCTACCCTTAATAAATAATAAAACAAAATAATCCTATATTTATTAACATTGCCACTCAAACTCACGATGCGACAGCTACA
>CAIGRL010309707.1:0-13054 GCA_903798325.1 Fraxinus xanthoxyloides
CAAAGGGTAGTTTGAAAAATGGCCGGGTCATCCGGCTATTTTCACCTATTTCCTCCAAAAAATAAGCCCCTCCAAATTTAGGCCTGAGACACAGGCATGATTTGCCTCACCACACGGTTGGCCCTGGGCATCACACTGCAACACTAGGAAGGCACAAACAATTGCATCAAAATGGTCATCAAGTAGGCCCTCAAGTTATTTGATCATTTGTAGTACAACTTATCAATCCCAACGATTGTGACTGGTAAAGTCGACTAAAGTTGAGCTTGCATATTGGACAGCAAAAATAGAAATATCTGAGTCATTCCTTATGTAGCACGAATACCTATGTGCAATTTTACCTAATTTGCATTGAAAAATTGAGCACATTCTACCTATTTGATTTAAGTGTCCGCCAACTTCGTATCCTTGACATTAATATCGAATTCTCGTCCTAAAGTGCTTGCTAATCTCTAAGATTTCCTTGTATGCCTCTATCTACAACGACTAAAAGGGATAGCTCATTTACGAAACAAAATCATGTTGAAAAAAAGAGAAAATAAAAAAATATACGTACAAGGCACGTGTATCAGCAGCGCAAGGGATAAAGCCCGACATTGTGTATTTATGGGTAATGCACAAATATTCTTTCACATTGAGAGCAGTTTGAGTCCAATCTTTCAACATTGAATTAGTGAGGATGGTTTACAACTCATGACTACCTTACCATCATCTCCAACCAACGATAGTGGTTTTGTTCTAATTTTATGATTACGTTTGCAGGTAGGAATATCAATTGTAAACACAAGACCAAGTACAATTTCTATTTAGCTTAAATTGCTTGGAAGTGATACGATCTTCATATTGAAGGGGTCGTGACTCAATCAATGATCCATAACCATGTTCTTTATTCCTTTATCTATGATTAGAGCCTCAAACTACAAGCCCCGTGATCGAGGAAGATTTTTCAATTCTAAATATGAGACATTTCCATTATACTTATACATGAACCATACCTCAATGTGCTTCAAGCACCTAATTATCACATGCACCATTTAGTTTACGAGTTCACAAGAGAAAGTAAACTCTATTAAATGATAAGTGTATTTTGTACACTTATCTAGGCATTAAATTGGAGTGTTATTTATTGATTTGGATGAATTATAGCTTATCACACGTTAATTATGTTTATTAGGTTGAAGACAATGCAAATTAGTGGAATTAGAATAAAGGAATGAGAAATTGACGAAAATGGAAGAAATCTAAAGTTTGTGGACTAAAATGCAAACTTTCAAATGTTGATCCATACCACATATCAATAATTGGAAAATGTCAGGATGTGGATTGAATAAAAATAGAAGTCAAAGGAGTGAAGCACTGAAATATAATCAAGCTGTTCAATTTCTAGCCATACAAGTTATGCTCTAGAGCTTAGCATCAAATTAAGATCCATTTTTGTGCATAGCAAGCATTCAAATGAGAAAAATGATATATCTAGAGGAATTGTAGCCCATTAAGTTAGATTTTCGATGTACTTTAAATTGCCTCAATCGAATATCGTAAGAGAAAGATATGATAATAACACTGGCGACTACTCAAGAGAATTCACGTGATTATGTGTTTGGGACAAAAGGCCGGCGGTAAATATTAACATGGAGCAATTCAATGGTTGGTGCGCATTTGGAGATTATACTGACGCATTTGCGCGGGTATATTTTGGGGACCAATGCTACAAATTTTGTTTTAAAGTGAATTTCTTTTTGGAACATGATTTTGACACGGTTTTAACTTTGTTTTGACTCCTACAAATACAAAATGTAGGTTGCACATTGAAAAGTCTCTCTAATCTATAATTACCATATCATATCATCAAATTCATAAAAAACAAGAGGCCAATTGACAAATTTGAAAAGATGAGATCAAACCCCCAGCAAGAATTGAAGGCAAATTACGTCATGATTTTGAAGAATTTAACCGTGGAATTGAAGATCAAGATTTCTTGCACCATTTCATGATTCGGGTGATATTTTTCCATTATTGTTATTGTAATTTGTACGAAATCATGCTAGGCTGGATCCCTTTTGTATTGGATGAAGATTAATCCTATTACTTATTTGTTTTAATTCAAAACTAGTCGTTTACCATAAGTTTAGAACGCGACAAGGACATTAGATGAGAGGAATAAAAAGATAGTGTATAAAATTATATATGTAATCTAAAATTTAATGCATTCTAATCATTTAAATGCGTACTAAAGAAAGACTCGGATCGTCATTTCAATGACATCATTATACAAATTCCAAATTTTACCTAGTTTTTGAAAGAGATGTTGACTAAGAAAAGAAAACAGTCACAGAAAAAACAATGGCATTAACTGAAGAGTGCAATACAATCCTAAAGCACAAGCTCCCTCCTAAACTAAAAGATCTAGGAAGATTTACTTTACCTTACTCTATTGGAAATTTGCATAATTTCAATGCTTTAATTGATTTTAGAACAAATATTAATCTAATGCCCTTATCTATATACAGAAAATTAGGATTAAGAAATCCTCAAACAAATTCAGTAATTCTACAACTTGCTAATAGAAATACTTAACCATACTTATAGAGTGCTAGAAGATATGTTAATCAAAGTTAGAAATCATTTCTTTTCAGTTAATTTTGTCATCATTGATATAGATGCTCAACACATGCCATTGATCTTAGAAAACCCATTTTTAACAACTGAACGAGTATGAATGAGTTTTGAAAGGGGTGAAATAACATTGAGAGGGGAACAAATACAACAAAAGTTCAACATGAGTACTCCACTCGGGCTCCACCCTACCTAGAAGCATGGGAAAAAGATTAATCATGAAGAAAATGGGGATAGGGGTAGACATAAAATAAGAAAGAAGGTGGTGGATTAGTTGGGATGGACAATAATGGAAACTTTATAATCTGGAAGTCCAAAGATGAATTAAATAACAACTGCTAGTGTAGCGAATGCAAGGCTGAACACTCTCTTTTTAAGCCACCATAAATAGTCAAAATATTAAAGTAAAGCTAATGACTATAAACAAGCACTTATTGGGAGGCAACCCAAATTTTTTTTTTTTTTTGGTCCGATTTCATTTATTTTACTCTCTAGCGCTACAACAAAATAGCTTTTTACGGCATATGTTTACGGCATGCAATTGACGCTTGCCATAAAAATAGACTTTTTACGACGTGCCTTAAATGTGTGCCGTAATTGATCAATTGCATTAAGTATTTACGGTGTACATTCTTCGCACGCTGCAAATGAAAATTACTTATACTATTTACGACGTTCGTTATGTGCACACCATAAATTGTAAAAAAATAATTCGACTTTTTACGGCGTGCAAATGAATACCGTAAATGCAGACGTTTTATTTTCCCTTTATTTCCTTTCTATTTTCCTTGCCTTTCTCACGCTCCTTACAAAACATGAGGCGCATTTCTTCTCCTTCCTTCGATTTCTTCATGCCATGTCTACCAATGAACACCGTTCTCTCCCAAATTACCACCCTTGGATCAACCCATAGCCGTTCAATCAACCATCAGCCGTGAACCCACTAACCTAACGACCGAAGTCAGAACGGGGATATCATTTAGGTATTGTTCATTGATTATTTAAGGAATTTTTGTTTTGCTATCAATTTACAGGAAAATAATGTGAAATGTAATTTGGGTTATTTGTAAGACTAGGGTTCAAATTCGATTGAAATTTAGTTCGATTTCGATTGAAATTTTAATAAAATTCGAATTGAATTTTAGGCTATTTTTTTCTCTTTATTTTTGTGGGTATAGAAAAAACCAATTTGCACTGAAAGAACCAAGACACATCCAATTTGGCGGTTCCTTTTTGCTGCTTCACTTTTGACGTGTCTGCTTTCACTGTCGATTTTGTTTTCCCAGTGAATTCATCAGGCCTGATATTTTTCCTGTCATATAATTTCAATCAATAAAATGGTACCGGATATTGAGCTTTACTTGTTGCACAATGGCAAGGGAAAAGTTTTCTTCTACTTTGAAGGTCAAGAATGTGATATGTAATCACCGAGTTCTTGTAGAGGAGCATAATGTGTTTGTCTGCTCATCTTATCAAATGAGTCTAAGTTATTTAAGGAATATAATTTTTCTTTATTTTGTTAAAAACATTGGGCCTTGAAGTGGAAAATATATTGTAGAATGTTTGAAGCTATCTGGGTTGTCTTTATTTGCTATTTTAGCTCATGTTTGGAACTGGTTCTAAGCTATTTTGTTCGAGTCACTTAAAAGAAGCTAGCATTACTGAGCATTATTTTAATTGTTCAGCATTGCGCTGAAAAAATTACTTACAGACATTAGTACTATAACACTCCTAGCTTTTTGGTGACCACTATGCTTTCACTGTGGATAGCTTTTTTTTGGTTAGCACTAGCAACCTAGGCATGTGGTATGCTTTCATATAACTTAGAATACACTACAAAAGTGTGAGTTTTGAAATTTTCTTCTGCATAAACTGATCGAGTGTTTTCAATAATAGTTAAACTCTAACAAAATAAAACAATTATGGAAAGAAGCCCAGCCCTGCAACTTTTCTCTTATGGTGAATGCAAAATTTAACCTATGGCAACTTGAGAGAATAATGGAAAAGAAAAAAGAGATAAGTAGAAATCCAGAATAAGTTGTGTAAATAATCCAATTTAGCAAATTGATTATAGATTAAAAGATGTACAGTATTTGAGTGCTATATTTTGTAAACCTTCATACTCAACCTTTTAAATTCAACTTCACTTTCTTTGTAGTTTGATGCTAGCAAATTGAGCACATGGATCTATTTGTTCTCTATAGTGAGTGCTTGTAGGCTGAAAAAAAAAGAAGAGATTTTTACGGCTTGCAATGTACGCTAAAAAGTACATTTTGTTGTAGTATGTATTTGAGCATAGACTAATCGTACGGATCATTTCGAAGAGGATAAAGAGATTCAAAAGTTTGATAGAGAACAGCTTTGCATGCTACATAATTTTGTTAGATATTTATACAATAAATATAATATGTGAAAGAAATAATTAATTCAGATGAAGTACCCAATTAGTGAAAAGTGTGAAATTTGTGTGAGAGGTCACGAGTTCAAACCACACCTCACGCATTATATTAAAAGGTTTTTGATTGGGCTTTGGGCTCTTGGGCTTTATTGATTCTAAATATAATTGTATATTTTTTAATCATTTCCGAAATTATTTAATGGGTCAACTAGCCAGTAGAGTATGATTATTTTAATTGTCCAGTATTAATAACCTCATTACCACTAGCAATAAAAATTGTAGCTAATACTGGATCATGGTGGAGGAAGTTACATCAAGTTTTTCTTATATAAACTCACATTTGGACAATAGAAAACAATAACAAAAACGAAATTATATTTTCCTATTCAGTAAAAAAAAATATTATTCTCGTCTTTACATATTTCCTGGTGTACACTTGAGAGTTCTAAAAATCATTTGTAATTGCTGCACAATTGATTTATTTGATCATTGTATCTTGGAGGTGATTGTCCATAAAGGTCGCAGCAGTTACTGACGGGTAATATCGCTTTAGGACATCGTGGTATCACGAGACTCGATTAGTCGATAAATTTTATTTCTACACCTTATTCTATTGCAACTAGCAATAGTTCCAACAAATTTGAGTAGTGTAGATTATCAGTTGGAGCATCGAAGTCATGAGAATGGTGCAAATGGAGCAGAAGATTCTTTCAACCCATGAATATGGTTGATCTTCTTTTATTTGACTATCAATTTATTTTTCTCTCGTTTTTGCTTGGAGAGTGACTCTTGAGACGGAACTATTTTTGTTGACATAAAATTTCCTGTATTTTGCCCAATTTGTTACTTCTTGTTTGCAACTGAGGGTCTCGAAAACTCCAAGCTCAGTTAGCTATAGAAGACTGGTCCCTCATCTGTCGAAGTTGCAAAATAGAACTCCCATAAGTTCTCTTGTTCATTTTGCTCAAAGAGATTGTGAACCACCAAATTAGAGGTAAATTGCTTGCAACTAATTTATGTATAAATATTTCGTTATAGGTGACTCAAACATAATCCAGCACTCGAAGCGTGAGATAGATTAGAAAGATATACACCCACTATCATATTCTACATCTGATGAGAAAAATCATATGAAGAAGATCGGGATGGAGAGTTTCTCTAAGTAACCTCATAACGAAGATGAGAAGCAAAATTTACTGCCTGCTATAGTCCCCCGGTCAATGGTTCATCCAATGATATTGATAATAATCTAAGTCCATCAACGCCACCATTGTACTCCACCAATGATTCTTTTAAAGTGAGGCCAAGTTTGATTGTTTCTGATGACACCACTGATTTGATCATGCCACGTGATTTACCCAAGGAAGGAACATTGTTGGTTCAAAATAGTCCCCAGAAGTTTGAATCATAAAATCCCTATATACCATGGATCATGAAGGGAAATCAAATTGTTCAGCAATCTAGTCTAATTTGGTAACATACTATATTGAACCGTATTCAATATTTTTATTTATCGAAACAATGGAAACCTTGATTATTTATGGATTAATTTTGTTTTGTTATTATTATAGGTTTGCTGGTAATCAAATAAATAAATAATTTTAAAAATAAATATTGAACATCGTAAAATACATTCAATATAAGGCTTGCATTTAACACGCCGTAAAAAGTGAGATACTTTTTATGGCGTGCAACTGAACGCCGTAAAACTAATTTACGTCATACTCTGCACTCCGTAAAAGGTAAACTACTTTTTACGGCATGACTTTATACGGTGTGCGACAGCACGCCGTAAAGAGATTTTTACGGCTTGCAATGCATGCCGTAAAAAGTACATTTTATTATAGTGGGTAGAATGTTCGCCATCATCCAACATGTTCACTTGATTCTTTTAAAATTTGGGCTTTGGTTTGTTCTCATTCGTCTTCCTAAAGTATAGTCTCGAGCAGTATGATTGATCCTCCCAAACACTAAACATGGACACGCCTTCTGTTCTTTGCCTTTATAATCCCTAGTGTAATTATTTTTAGGTTGGAGATTATTCTTATGATGGTGAAAGTTATTATTGAACCTATTACATCAAGTTTCGAACTGTTTCGAAGTACCAGGTTTTAGAGAATTTTACCAAGCTAGCCTTCAACTAATCACCCCGGCTAGATACTTTTCTATGTTGTTCTTTTATTTCGAAGAATTAAATGATTGGTTTAAAGTCATAACTTCTTACTTATATCTAAGACCTTTAGCAAGATCCAACCAAGAGGGTAAAAGTTTATCTTTAAATCATGACACATTATAGTCTTTTCTAAAAACTTGACATTTTTATCTTCTACGTCGTAACAAATTTTGAAACTCGAGAATTTGTTTATTTCTTGCTTTATCGTCTATCATAACATATATGTTAAGAGGTTGATGCATTTAACCTATCTACACAAACATCAACTATTACATATTATGTCTCTAAAAATTTTCTAAGTTTTTAAGCACTAGGGATATTTTGATATGTCATAAAGTCTGAGAAAGAGAGCTCAGAATTCGATTATAGCACTAGTTGTCTCTTCAATGGATGCAATTATTACACTAGGATTTACCAAGGTAAAGAAATAATTGTAGAGATATAAATTTGTCTATATAAATATACTAAACAACAATGACATCTCACAATTAAATGGACTATTATATGTACTAAATTGTACAAACCTGCCATGTGAATTCGGGCTATTATATATACAATTATGTTGAATTAAAGAATCCAAACAAAAAGCTGTAAAGACATAGAGATCTATATTTGTAAAATTGCAGACAAAAAACTAAATCCCTGGGAAGTGACTATATAAATAATCATTTTGATCAAATATACCCTTTATCCATGCAATATTTTCTAATATTTGGAAGTATTAATTACGATTATACATGGATAATATTATTCATCTAAAGTCTAAATAATCATTGATCTATGTGGCAGTAAGGTCATTGTCACATTGGATACATAAGATCGATAATCGTCTAAACTTTATATGAACTAGTTAGTTGAACATATGATGTACGCTATTTTAAAATGATTCGAAAATATAAAAAAATAGTTAATACAAATTGTTTATGTTGAATGAACTTTTGATTCAAATGAAATAAAAATCAATTTGTGAAAATAATTTAAATGATTGAAGAAGTCAATTAGAATAGTCTCTTCATTTACTCATTAGATTTGAATTGAATATCCAATGAATGCATCTTTTTTTATCATATTCGGTCGCTTAATATGCATTGAATATATCAATTGAAATTATTTATAATAAATACGCATTATGTCCCCCCTCCCCCTTTCCATATCTTAACATTCACTAAATAAATCAATTGGTAGAACACTCTAAAAATATTCATCTTTCGTTCTAGAAATTCTTTAATGAATTTCATTTCTTATCCAATCAAGTAAAATGAATATGTCAAATATACATTGATCATAACTAAATAATCAACAAAATAATTCATGATAATTTTATTCAAATGATTAAATAAATCAAATACATAATAAAAATGAAAAGATAATGAATTTGTCAAACATGGTTAAATAAATTAAATACATAAAACGAAAAGTAAATGAATGTAACTAAATAGTTGACAAAATAATTGATGACAATATTGTTCAAATGGTTCAAATGATTAATAAATTAAATATATATTGAAAAATGAAAAGTGTGGTATTATTGAAATAATTAAATACATATTGAAAAATGAAAAGTAGGGTATGATGGAAATAATTGAACTGTAGTAAGAATAGAACCGTTCAAACAAAATGATTCATTTGATGTGATATTTAATATATTATTAAATACACATTAGAAAACGAAAAATAAAGTATTCTTGAAATAATTGAATTATAAGAAAGATATAATTGTTTGATAGACATTTTTAGGAGAGAATACATTTTTTGTGATGTGATGATGAATATGTGGTTGAAAAAGAATGAAAAATTATTAATGTAATGAAAAATATTATTTTATTGAAAAATATGTGGTTAAAAATGAATGGAAGAATGTGAATGAAAATAAGAATGATGTCATTCATGTAAGTTCTTTCTTATGTGAGTCACGTTATTTTGAAAGAATGTGTTTTAGAATAGTAGATTGATAGAGAATGTGTGGTTGAAAAAGAATGAAAAATTATTAATGTAATGAAAAATATTATTTTATTGAAAAATATGTGGTTAAAAATGAATGGAAGAATGTGAATGAAAATAAGAATGTGGCTCAAATGGGGCTTACTTAATATATTGCATCGCTATTGCTAATATGATTTTGCGTTAAAAAGATTATCACTTAAGTTCAAATATACATATACAATGCTCGCTCTCTCTCTCTCTCTCTCTCTCTCGCTCTCTCTCTCTCTCTCTCTCTCTCATATTTAAATATACATTATGCCCCTGTTTGATACATATTAAAATTTTCATTTTCATTCTTCTACTTATTTTCAACCACACGTTTTTCAATAAAATAATATGTTCCATCACATCAATAAATTCTCATTTTTTTTCAATTGCACATTCTCCGTTAATTTAATATTTCAGAATACATTCTTCTAAAATAATGTGACTCAATATATAAAATTTGAACTAGATCATCGATCATTAGACATTAATGCCTCGTAGCCATAATACATTGGAGATTAGGGTTAGACAAAACTTTCGAACTGAACCAGACCCGAACCGAATCGAGTGGTTTTTCTTAAATTAAATATACAAACGGGTATCTGAATAGAGAACCTACATGTTTGGTTCGATTTTCGGTTCTAGACCAAGAATTGAAGAACCAAATCTTCCTAATTTTTTTAGTTTTTTTTTTATCTTAAATAAATCAAATTATTTTTTTAAAATATATTTGCTAACTAATTAATTTAGTTCAAACCCAAAATATGATTTTACTATTTCTAATTTGCATCCATGCCCAACTTAATCAAATTGAGATAAGTTTTACCCAAATCTCTTATTCCACTGTAGTGTTGTTTCTACCGTTCTATTATTGTGAACTAGCTATCTTTCTCTTTACGTGATTTTAACAATCAAATCTATAAAGAACTTAACAAAGAAATGTTCAAAAGATATCATAAGATTGGACTATTTTATTTTGTAAGAGTTAAGACTAAACATGTTATAGTCAAATTAATGTAGTGTTGTTGTAATATAAAAAAATTAATTATTATACGGAACTCCGGAACCTAACCGAATGGAACCGAATCTGAACGGTTTCATTATTAAATTTAGGCACAACGGCTCCATTTATTAAATACCCAAAAATTCGGGTTTGATTAGGTTCCATTTAGAATCGAATCGGACCGGACCATGCACAACCCTATTGGAGATGCTCTAACATTATTCATTATCCATATATTCTGTAAGATTTATCATTTATAATTATTTTAATTTATTTTTATACCAAACATACATTAAGACCTTGCATGTGAGAAATTTTATTGAAATCATTTTTTTCGATATCATTTTAATCACACGTTCAATGGGATTCATAATTTTAATTACCTTTCATTACCTTTTTTTTTAAAAAAAAAAAATCATTGTTCATTAGAAAATATTTCCCCAAATAATTTCATTGACCAAACCAAAAGCTTTTCTCTAAAACTTCATGCCTAAAATATGAAAAGCTCTTGCTTGGGCTTTATTTTTTAAAAAATATACTTTTTCAAAACTCATTTTCAATCATACATTTTTTTCATAAAATAATGTTACAAGTAAATTTAATTTTTTATTTAAATTACACATTCTCCAAAAGATTATTATTTCAAAACATATTTTTTTTTTCAAAATCTCATTTTAATGGAGCAAAGAAATTATCTAGGAATTGGTGCCTTTCTCAAGATTTTTGAACATCGTCAAAATATGTGCTTAAAATTAAGTCTCATTTGAGCATCATTATGTAAAAATTCATATTTCTCCAAAAATGGACCTTAAAATATTAAAGAGCAATTGAGAAGAGTGCAAAAGTCAATTAGAGAATGCTTCTGTATGTTTCTAGAATGCTTAGGTCATCTTAGGGCGGTTAATGGATTGAATTTTGGTCTGAATCCGATTAAACTAATGGAAGATTGATTCATGGTATTAGTCCGATAACCCGATTAAAATCTGAATTCGATAATCTGTTAACTAAATGAATTAAATATGGATATATGTCAATCCAATCCGATAACAATCCGATCCGATTTATTATAGACAATTGAGTCGGTAAAATATTTTTATGACATATTATTTGTGACTACAATAAATAAATGAGAAAATAAAAAAATTTAGAATAAAAAAGTCATCAAATTCAAAATATAAAAAAGTAAATAAAATAAGAAAGTCAATCTACTTGTGTGCATTATTTTGAAAAGCGTAATGCATTCCGAGGAGTGAATGTTTCGGGTTAGGCGAGTCTAGACAAATTCTAGGTGTAAAAAAAACGTTAAAAAGTAGTTTCTTACTTTTATTTTTTAATCAATCTAAAAATCATTTAATAATACATACAATTATACAACTAAATGCAGTTTTAAGAGCTTAACTATATATATAGTGCTAAATGAAATATTTGAAAAGTTTTATATTTTAATTAATTAGTAAAAGACAGAAAAACGATTAATTTAATAAAATATAAACAACTATTTATATAATAGTACAATACACTACAATCAAATCAAAGGTACAATGTACTACAACCAAATCAAATGATTTTTCCCACGGTGAAAGTTTATAACAAAATGTTTAAAGACGTCCTCTATAAATAAATGAGTCAATAAATCGGTAAACAACTTTTTGTGTCTTTCAATCCAATTGGCTAAAAGTTAAAAAAAATTGAAAAATTTGTAATTATTAAACCTGTTTAAAAATTGGAAAAAAAAGAACGAAAAAAAGTTATTTTCAACATTGATTTTATTTTTTCTAATTTCTTTAATTTTGGATCGGATATTCGATAATATAACAAATCGGATATGGATTTAACAATCAAATATAAGTTGGATTATTGGATCAGATTGGATCGGATATAGGTAGATCTAGTTCGTATTCGATCCATTTACAACCCTATTTATGACATGATAGTCAATAAATTTTTATGATGAAGGATGTGTTATTGTCACTGGGTCAACAAACTTGCATACGAGCATTTATTTGGTGGTGTGTGGTGGAATTATTCTCTAGAAAGGCGAAGTGGGAGTTGACATGGAAAATGATCGAATTGGAAGAGGTATCTAAAGCAAAGTTGTATCCCTCTGAGTTAGCTTTCCAACGCACCTGAATCATCTTAATCGGACATCAATATTGGATGATATAACCAAAATACTAAAGGTCGTGCAGTTATATAGGTCATGCAGCCGCCCGACCCTAAACTTCAAATACAGGAACCAATTTTTATGCCTGTGCGGCCGCCCCATTTTCTACTGGGCGCTGGCCTAGGCCAAATCAGGGAAAAACTTTCACTTTCCTAATTTACATCAAAGTGTTATGGAAACAATGTTTCTCTGGATTTTTAAGCCCTAAAATGTCCCAGAAAATGAGGGAATACTCCCCATACACCATTTTTCATCTCTTGGGCTCAAGAAACACCATGAACAACTAATTCTTTCAGTAAAGCTAGGGAGGAAAGCTTTCGGAATTGGTGATTTCACATTTATTATTCATATATTTTGGTATTATCTTGTTGAACGACTCTAGAATTTACAGTTTCTTTTCATGATTTTGTAATGAAATTGATCTAACTTTTATTAAATTAATCATAGATTTGGTCACGCTTCTTCTATCGATGAATTGAAATATTTGTTGAATTATAATCTCATGAATGCTATTAGTGGATTGCTTACTACTTTTGCTTGATGTATAAAGTCACTTTTTTGATCTTATTCCAATACATTAATGCGTAATTGTGTTATATGGAAACTAGATTCTAGAGTTACAATTGAAATCAAATTGATTTAATGGTTTATTTTCCTCATTATGAATTAACTGTAAGCTTGACTTTGTTTTTATTAAATTGATCGTAGACTTAGTCATGCACTTTCTATGGA
>CAIGRL010309737.1:2039-13268 GCA_903798325.1 Fraxinus xanthoxyloides
TTTTTTTTTTTTTTTTTCAAAATTGGACTTGTTGAATTTCACTATCTCCAAACCTTCATTTAAACTTCCAAAATGAGCTGTAAATGATATGTTGTTTTTCCACAGGGTTTCATGTGTGAAGAAAGGAGGAATGAGGTTCACAATTAATGGCCATTCTTACTTTAATTTGGTGTTGATAACAAATGTTGGAGGAGTGGGAGATGTTCATGCATTGTGGATCAAAGGGTCACGCACTGGTTGGCAACAAATGTCAAGAAATTGGGGCCAAAATTGGCAGAGTAATTCTNTGGCAACAAATGTCAAGAAATTGGGGCCAAAATTGGCAGAGTAATTCTTACCTAAATGGCCAAAGTCTTTCTTTTAGAGTTACAGCCAGTGATGGCCGCACAGTTACCAGCTACAACGTTGCACCATCAGGCTGGCAATTTGGACAAACTTTTGAAGGAGGCCAATTTTGATCAAGTCCTAGAAAACAATATTTGTCTCGTGTTTCTCTACTGGCAATGCTGCCGCAAGGCTTTTGCATTACAGAAGTTTATAAATTCCCACAGATAAGTATGTGTGTATAATGTTTTCTATGTAGCACTTGACTTTACTTAATAATATAATGAATAAGATTTTAACTTCTTTTTTACCTGCTGTATTGAACAAACCATAATAGTCAAGTATAATTTTAGACCGGTTGGATATGGAATCAAGAAGTTATTAACATTTTGAATGCCACGACGTATAGAAACTTCTACAAAGTTTTAATTGAATGCATTGAGATATTTTGGAAGTCAATAATAATCTCTAATGAATATACTAATACTTTTAGAGAGTTTGAAAAAGTTTACATTACATAATGTTGTGGAAGCTAGCTCGAAAATCTTCGATTCGATAATTTCTGAGCTCAGCTTTACATTATCTTTCTCTACCAAAACAATTAATCTAATCGGCTCAACCCACAACCAACATATCACTTATGGTTGCTTCAATATCTCACCCACAAAGGTCAAAGGACAAGAGATTGATGATGATTTGTAAACCACAAAGACCCGAGAAAACTAACGAAAGGAGAAGGCAGGCATGAAGAGGACGAAAGAGTCAGCCACCGGTTTTCAAAAGCAAAACCAAAGCACACGGTTTCTCAATTGCACAAATCACACACATCACGACTGGAAGCAAAGAACCAATCCAACCGTTTAACATCATCGTTCGGAATTTATTGGATATCAAGACCCAAAAAATACCCCTAAACTTCTAAGTTACTTAATTTGCCAAATGTGCTCAAATCTCATCTCTTCCTGAAACCAACATCTCAAACTTCATCCCAGATATTGATTTCCAAAAACATCATGTGAAAAAAAAAAATGGTTACACATCCAAAGCCCCAAAACTATTAGTAAATACAGTTTCACTAAACAAAGATAATCCACTAAATGCATGATGAACAAGGTAGCATGTACACAAAAATCATAACCTCTACCATATACGATAAGGGCTGCACATCATAAAAACTCACAGATGAACTCAGTAATTGAGCAATGAATACTTCACTCTAACTACAATTTTCCCTTTCTCTACACTGAGTTTTCCACCCGTAACTAACCAGTGTCCCGGAGGATCTTGTGGGCCCTTGCTCATTTCCGACATATCGACCAATTTTGCCAACTTGTTGCTCACACTATTTTCTCCGGAACTTGAACTCGAGTCGTTGGAATTACTTCCACTGGAAAACTGTTTTCTTGACTTATCGTTTGAAACGTGATCCCATAATGATCTACGAATTGTGCATCCCGGAAGCCTTGAATACAAAAGCTTCATATGTAAGACATTTCTCGACCCAAAATCCCACACCCCAAGTTGAGCTCCGGTGACTATGTACACACCAGAGAGAGCGCCGCCGATGAAGGCCTCGGAGTTTTCAATGGGTGCAGTGCTGACATGGGAAAATTTTTTCCACTTCACTGGTTCAAACCATCTGCTGTCTTGCTCTTCGGGACCCTGCCATTTTGGAGCTCCTATTGCATTATGTGTATCCCAGTATGGCTGGAGAATCTTGGGAAGAGATACCAAATGTTGAAGATGAATGCTAAGTCGATTTTGTTTGATTCCTTCAAGACATAATCGCATACCAGTTACAGGCTTGCGTCCAACAGATACCTGTGCCGAATTAAGCCAAGTTACAATAATCCACTAAACAATTTACAATACAGGAAAAGGTTTGAGGAAACATGCATTGGCTCTTTGATTACGTCCGATTTATAGTCGACTCTGCAATAAAGACTAATGGACTAATCAGAGTAACCAACCTCGCCTTATTCAGGTTTTCTTCTAAAACATTGTAATTCAATTTCCAAAAAAAAAAAAAAAAGGGGGCTCATATAAATTGCAACTGGTGTTCCTTAATACTCTACTGCGTTAACCACAGACACTGACCTCTTGTCACAGCTACGTTCATTCATCCATCTCCATGGACAATTTAAATAAAACATATCAATATTGTTACCACTAAAGTATATAAAGTTCAGGTAAAGGCTGAGATACCAAAAAACCACACATACTTGCTCTTGGCTGACATATAGCTTTTGCCCCATCATGCTGAACTGCAATGATGGGCAAACAGGCTCCTTTCTTGGTTGTCCAGGGAACCAATCCTGTACAGGGCTCCATATCCGAGGGACCTGAAATTCTAGGAAATATCGCAGTTCTTCAATTTGAGGCTTGTCTGCACATCAATAGTTTAAAATAACTTCAGAGTGGACAATAGAAGGAATCCTGTCTATCACTATTGTACTGCAGCAATTATATAAAAGTGAACTAAAACTTTTAGGAATGAGATGTCCTACATTCAAGGTAGAGACCTATTGCACGTGCTAGATGCTCCTTTCCTCTAACTCCTTCAAGAAGTTCTGTTATTGGAAAGAATGACATCCCAATGACATCTGGAGAAGATCGAACTGTTCTAACCCATTGAGTGTGGCTCTGTTCAAGATCATCCCCGCCCCTTCTTCTGAAAATGATTGTAACATCCTGCATCAGATATAATCAAATAAAATTCTGGGAGCAAATCCATTCATAAGAGCACGCATAGGTATTCTCCACATCTTGTGCAATCTGGTTTTTTTTTTTTTTTTTAATTTTACTCCACTTGAAAAGAATGACAAGGTGAGAAAGACAAACATGGTGGATCCTAAGTTTATTTGCTATATTATTCTTCTTGTTGTTTTGATAATTTATCCATATCTGATGTTAATGCAGCCAAGTTATCATCCAAAAAATCAGATTGCCCTCCATTAGGAGAAGGTGGAGGAAGGAAATAAGAAAGGGAAGAGGATATTCTACATACTTCTTTGCCATTCCCGGAGAGATAAGGTGCATTGGCAGGTTGTGGGTATATCCCTTGGCTGTTAAACAACGAAGGGTCACTGCCCTGCAAATTCAAAAGGGAGAAAAGAAGTTAGGAAGCTAAGGAAATTTTGGTTTGCACAATTACGCTTATGGCTCTCTTATCCATAACAAAGAAGGATTATGCCAGAAGGATTAGGTAAAATATTTATCGGAGAAATGTGAAGAAATAGGATGGAACTAGCCTTATCCTTGGACTTCAATAAACCTGAATTTGTAAGGCCTTCTGCAGTAGAGAACCTTTGATTCCCAACATCTTGAACATAATTTTTTATTTCCATTGTGGACAAAGGTGAAGATAGGTGCTGCTTGACGTAGATTACATCTTCACCGCCAATAGTTACAGAAATAATAACATGTGTCCCAAAATTTTCAATAAAACTGTCAAAAAGAACAGAATATAAAAGAATCAGTGAGCATTAAACCTATTAGACAGAAGTTGAAACACACAATATATCATTTCTACCTGGCCAGGGCTGGTGGTTCCCATGATGTTGGGACTGCTCTTCTAACATTTTCATGCAAAACCATGGGAGAATTCATAATTTGAATCTTAGCTAGTGGAATGAAAAATCCATCCATGCAAAGAGACTTTGTGGCAGAAGCATCTAAATGCTTAGAACCAGTAAAGCTGAAAGCAGAATTGAAACTACCAAGAGGAACGTTCCCAGAGATATTGGCCTTTTTATTGAAGTACTCTACCATCTGCAGCCATGTGATCAAAAGAATAAGACTTGCTTACTATGCAAGATTGTGAGATCATTGAATAACTTTGCGTTAATTAGCTTGCCTTATTTATTGTGCTAATCCATCTCCTCATAAGTAACAAACTATAAATTTATCGATGGAAAATGGGAAAAACGTGTGCATGAAGTTTGACAGCAGAACATGAACATCAATGTTTCTGAAATCGAACTGCACCAATTCATTAAAAGTTAAGAATGAGAATCACCCATCTATTGTGTCAAAGTTGCGTGCTAGCATGATGAAGAGAAAGGGAAAAAGGTGTCTAAGATGGGGATTACCATCAAAGTCAAACTAAACGAGGTTTTACCTGCACATACCAGCCCATATGAATACCCTAGCATTTGCAATTAACTGAGTAAATTAGCAAAGCCATACTGAAATGGTTATACACTGTTTCTCCAAGCACAAACTCACATTCCTATAGTCCTTGATCTTCAGCACTCTTCTACAGAATACCAAAATCTTCATCGAAAGCATCCGTTATACAAAGGCTTTGTGCATCATACATCTCGAACAATACCATGATTTATCATTGTATTTATTTGCTCGTCACATTCACATATTTAGTAACCTTGCAAGAAAAAAGTTACAAGCTTTGTCCGCAGATATTCCAAGCATTATTCATTGAATTAATACCTATCGTTCTTCTAGAATTTTAACATATTCACATTTATTGTATTCTTCATTATGTAGAATAAGACGTCATCATTCAATGCAACCTGTATTATATAATGAATTTCCTCATGAGCTAGAACAAAATGGTTCACTGGTTGGTTTGGAAACACAGATCAAACTAAGGTATGAAACTTCTAGCATATTACCCCTTGTTTAAGACCAAGATACTAAGAAGTAAATCAAAGGAGTTTTTCCTGTTGTTTAGTCAGGTTCCAGGGAGTGAGTATACCAAGAATAAGCCTGTTGCTGTTCAGCTTTGCAAGAATATGCGTTTTTGGTCAAAGACTAGACAAAAATGAGGTTATATAGATGGACTTCAAAAATATTACTCTTGTTATAAGATAAATAAGAAAATGAACTCATCCTGATGAATAGTCAGTGTCACCCAAGAATATGTATCACATAAGATCACTTCCATCAATTTCCATAGAGGACCCAAACAAGAGAGGATTGATTATTCTAACCCTCATTCTCTCAATACAAATTAAATGGGCCCTTTTTCCCAGTTTGAGCAGAAACATAACTGATACCAGATTCGTAGTATTTCAGGTTTTTAATTAGTATGAACAATGTTATTTAGCGCTGCCAGCAGTAAAGTGCCAGGTTTCATCCCATTTTCCAGGGAACAAGTGTTGTAAATGTTTCCCATGTTCACTTTAATTCCCACCATAAGTGGGCCCCACCTAGATGATGTAAGGCTCAGAAACTCATTACGACGCAGGAAAACTAAGTAACGGGCAAGTCGACCAAGCTAGAAACTGATGGTTTCTGTAATTATAGGTTTGTATATCACCTGGCTATATGACCTCAAAGTTTTTGTTCATCATGATGTTTATGAAGCAAAAATTGGCAAACTTGTCAAATTTGGAGAAATTAATATTTTAAATTTGTGTTCTTTCCTTTGTCCTTTGTTGTTTTGCGACTAAACATTGTGCTAATTCATGAACCACTACGAGAAATGTTATACATACGCACCAAGAACAAAGGTTGTTAGATGGCATATGGGATCCATTCGATATTTTCCTTTGGCGAATCCGCTTTAGTAGGTAAGCAGGCATAGGCATACCATTGATTTTGGCTAAAAGGCTCTTCCATTACTGGATTTTGGGGGCGGGAAATTTCCGTGACGATTCTAATGACCTGGAGGTTTGGAACCCTTCACTTACTCTGCCTTGGCCCTTGTCTTGCGTTCAAATTTTATAAGGATCTCCTAGTGGTGGTGTAGGGCTACAGAAAGCATATTTGTACGGAAATTGCCTGCCGAATTCCAATTTCATTATTTTTTTAAAAAAATCAAACTAAGCTCTGTCATCTATAAATTTAAGACTTAGTTTATTATCATATTTATAAATTAACTATTTCTTTAACAACTCCAACGTGCGTCGTAACTTTTCATCCGACCCTCTCTCCTTATTCTACTGTGATCGTATCAATCTTACAAACCTGAGTGTTCCAATCTCTATGCAAATCAATTAGTGAAGTACTAAGGCCCTGTATGATTCAAAATATTTTCTATGGAAGATGAAAATTGAATTTCGTTTCCACCTTTTTACATGTTTGATTGACTAAATTTTTCTTGAAATTAATTTTCCACATTTTTTTAATTTTTGAAAAAAAGCTTTTTCAGGCAACTTTTTTTTTTGTGGCAATAGAAACAAATTCTATCACCAATTATAACAAATTTATCCACTTAATGGCTAATTTTCGTGAAAAACAAAGCCAAACGAACACCAAAAGATCCAAAATTTCATTATTTTTCAGGAGGAAAATTATACCAATCAAACATAATTAATTTACAATTCCTAGTAAAACAAGTTTTAGACAACTCAATTATCTGAAATTCATTTTTTTTTCCATCCAATCCTATTCTTGTAATCAAACGGACCCTATATGCCTAACTCTTAATTTATCCTCCATCAGAACAGCAAAAATAATTGGAGGAGAGAGCGACTGTATGAAAACTATACTACTGATTTTGAGTGATCTCCAATGCCAAAGGTCAAAGCTCCTTCTGCAGTTGCTTCTTTGCACAAAAACTCAAACTTACAATGGCCATCCAAAAGCAGATGCATTCATTGATTTGCAACCAATGTATTAAAGTGACATTTCTTGTGAAGCTCAGGACTATAACACGTGCATGTGCAATGTACATGCATGCACACATTTACACGTGTATGTGTATAGGCATAGGCACAATTAGAAGTCGAGAAAAGATTACGACTCGCAAGATTTCTAACTAATTTTTCCTCGATTTATAAAACGAGCCATGGGCCTCAGGATACTTGAGCACCCTAACTCTTTGAGCATAAAGGAAAGAGACACAACCATAAAAATCACTAGAGAAAAATCCCTTTCCTGATAAGAACACCAATTAAATGGCATCTCCAAAAAGAAGCAACTCTTGGTATTCCCAACTTATTTTACAGCATGTGGAATTTGGTACACAAAACTCGCTAGTTTCAAGCTTTAACTATTTCATACATATGTACATGAACTAAAAACTCACCAGACCCTCTCTTTAAAATAGAAAGCACCTACTTGATCATCCACCCAGAAGAAGTTGAAATTGGTGGCTTGGTAATTTAACCCCCTATCTCAATAAGAAATTGCTGAAATGTACCCAGAGCAAACAGCGGACCAGAAAAAGCATACCTGTGGGCGAAAGATATTATCCTTTGAATCCTTTCCATGTTGGCACCAAAGTTCAAGATTTACTAAACTTATCTGCTCACGAGCTCTCACGAAAGTTTAATGACCTGAACAATGCCGCTGGATTGGCTTCTAATATTGTAGAGGTTTCCGAAACATGAGTCTTCTTCTCATCATCTTTTGATACCCTTTGGAAGGACTTGAAGAGGCCCCGTCGACCAAAGGAATCAACACTTTCATTTTTTATACCCAACGTTGCCCAAATGGAACTCATTGCAGCTTCTTCCGGGTCATCGATTCGCAGTGTTTTGGGAACCCACAAGCACTTCTCACAATTACTCTCATTTTTCGTCTTTTGTTTGTCATTGCTGGCTGGCTTCAACATGTCGTCGTCCCGTGAATGCTTCCCCAAAGTCGGGGAATCAGGACCAGAGCCCGGTGGTGTGTGATTATGTGAAGCAGTTGGTGGGACCATCCAAGAAACATTCCATGGGACGGGTACAGGGCAACCCCAGAATGGTGCTGTTGGATAGAATGGCACAGGAAAACTAGTAGGTCCCAAAGAAGAGGGGGATACTTGAGCGCCCCATTGAATTGAATTCCACGGGTAAGGAAACAGGGCTCCCGAAAAGCAAGGAACCTGAGGGGTAAAGCTATGAAAGTTCTGCATTTGTGAGTCGGGCAACCCAGTTTTACCAAACTCGTTGTTTGAATTTGCGGCAGAGACTGAAGATCCACTTGAGTGATCATCCCCGTTATCCTTATTTCCATGAGATATAGAAATTCCCTGTTCTTTTGGCTCTTGAAACCCGTTGCGTGAGCAGTTCTGAATTGTTTTATCAGCAACACTCAAAACAGAAGCAATTGACTCACATACCGGTGCATCCGAACTAAAAGTGAGGACAGTGCCGTTGGGATTCAGAGTCGACTGGTGAATTCCATTTGGGAGATTCGCTTGTGCATTCTGAAGTGCTTCCGAGGCCATTAGATGATGGTAATGAGCAGACGCGTTCTTGTTCTTACGGCGACCTGCACCCACCAGCATGTTCCTCATGGTCCCACCAGCTGTCCAGTATCTTTGACATTTCCGACAGAAGTGCCTAGGCTGATTAACATTGTAATTGTTGAAGTAACAGAACTTCGTGTCCATACTTTTACAGCGAGGGCATGGAAGTATCTTGTCTGGCTTCTTTAGTGTCTTCTCTTGAGAGGTACTTGTCTCACTTGGGTCGTTTCCTGTTTTTGAGGTTTTCATTCTTGCAGCATTGTTATCAGTAGACGGTGCAGTTGAATTATCATTTGCCGGAGGAGTTACATTAGAATCTTTTAATTCAGCTGACGCCAAAGGTTGTGTACCATCCTTCACATCACCATTCTCCTGTTTTTGACCTGACAAATCCTGCATGCATATAGATTCTCCATGAGAAAAGAAAAATCAAGGGCTCGATTTTACAATTTACCAATGATTTGAAAACAATTTGTATTGTGATCATAACATGTGAACAGAACTCGAAAGATACATGAATGCCAGACAACTATAACTGAATCCTTATATTATCTTTGCAAATTAATAACATGCTATGAGTAGGATTTATGACCAGCAGTGAAATGTGCCCCATGATTTAGGAACAAAATCTCCATTTGCCATGTAAAATTTGTCAAACTCTCTCTCTCTCTCTAAAGAATTATTTGTTGATTTGCTGTACACAATTCTTTAATAAGAGGAAAACCGAGAAAAAAAGCAACGTGAAACTCACAGAATAGTCAGGCCAGATATTAGCGATACTAGAACCAAATTAATGTACCATATGTAGCTAGAATTACGGACTTACAAACAATATTAGGTCGACAAGTATTCAAATTCAAATTGCTCCTTGAGAATCCCCATTTTAAGGTCCAAAGAAAACCTCTTTTTACTGGTTGGAAGCTATGGATTCTCTAGCATTTTTGTCCAAGTAAATTCTAAGCAAGAAATTAAAAGCCAAACACTCGAGCCTCTGCAGTTTGATATCTTCATTAGGAAAAAGGTTACAAACCACTACGTATCCGACATAAGAAGAACTGTCAGCATGACATATAAAAAGGAATAGTAGTGGTTCCTCAAAATGTGTGAATAATTAAAATTAATGTTTGACTTTAACTGAATTATAAACAATTAATAAATTTGTATCCAAACAGAGGCATACACATATATAGGATGTGAACAAAGTATAATAAGCAGGAATTTAAACTAAAATTAAAAACAAAGTTTTCATTTTTATGTATGAAATTAAAATTCACCACGCACGCATAAACCTATTTCTTGAATTCATTGAAAAAGATTTGGGCATAAAACTTATACATATAGCACAACTCTATTGGACACGATTAGAATGTACAATTAATGAGTTTTTACTTCTTCAGTCATGTCCAGTTTTGTACAATATGACCTACCAAACATACCGTGTTAAAAAATAGAAAAATAAAAAATGTACAAGTACTTTTTAGGGGCTTGGAGTGGAGGGAGCTCGCTGAGAGAACTTGAAGCACTCTTAGATAAATAAGATACAATTAATCGGAAATCACAGAACATCTTTTTAAGCATGTAATATTTCCTAGATTAAATTAGAAAACTGAAACTGATGAAGATCGAGTCTTCATTATTATCTTAAAAGATTTTAGTCTTTATCTAATTTTCAGTTATTGCTTTAAATAAGGTTTGTAAGCCTTAACGATAGTAGGTGGTTTTTGAATTGAAATGTAATATTAATTGCTAAGATCTTCTCCAATTTTTTAAATTCTCGTTTTATGCCTAGATTTTTGGTATTCTTAAGAATGAACAGAAGCTAGAAGATGACCATGTTGCAATATTCATTTGGAATCAATGGAACTTCGATAGCGTGTTTGTATATTATTTCTATTGTTACGCTCCTACATCAGTTGGTATTAGAGCGATATTCATTCCTAATAAAACCAAGTTGGTGTTCATGAAATCCAATGAATTGGAACGAAACCCATTTTACTAATTTCAATAATTCAAAGGTGCAAGAATTATTTTTATTTTATTTATGAAAATTCCACCAATATTGAACGAAGAAATTGAAGAATTGTGGATTTAGGTAACGACGATAAGGATGGCTTCCGCTTTTTGGTGAAGAGATTGAAGAAATTTTTGACTTGGACAATGACAAATCCAATAATGTTTCAGATTCTTGCAACTAGTCTCATGTCGAAATCTTTGAAGAATTACCAAAAAATAAAAAATAGAATAAAATAATTCAATATGATAGCTTAGATGCCAAGAATCCATGTTGATCAAGGACGTGACTACAAAACATGGTAATTTTGGGAAAGAGGCGACAACTGTGTTCTTGGTTTTGGAACACATGTTTTTCTATTTTGACATTGAAGAAATATGGTCGATTGAGCATGGGATTGCTATTCACGTTCTAATAGATATGCAACTTTTAATGAAATTGAATGAAGCAGCTAATGAACATTTTATAGAACTACCAAATAGATTGTCCTTGTCACAAGGAATTGGATGAAGAACAAGTGCAAGATTCAAGGACGAATTTTCTTAAATCGGAGGAGAATGATGAAGATTGAGTCTTTATTTAGCTCCTGTTTGGTTCCCCCCAAAATGAAATGAAAGGACATTTAAAGTCAACAATTTTCTTAAATCGAAGGAGAATGATGAAGATTGAGTCTTTATTTAGCTCCTTTTTGGTTCCCCCCAAAATGAAATGAAAGGACATTTAAAGTCAACACTTAATTTTAACCACACAT
>CAIGRL010309775.1:0-10426 GCA_903798325.1 Fraxinus xanthoxyloides
TTGTTACCTGATGCTTTCGTTGTGTCTCCATAGCCAGATCTATATTTGATGTCATCGTACACTTGGGCATGCATTTCTGTTTCTTTTACTCATATATTTTCTGTCGCGTGACTGTTAAAGGATACGACTATTAATAAATCTTGTATTAAGAGTTGAAAAGTTAGTAATAATTTGTTCCATATTCAAGTCCCTTTTCATGTAATGACAGATTCAGATTCCTTTCTTTTCTGATCAATAACCCAGAAAAAAAATAAAAAATAAAAATAAAATTGCAGCAGCTGTCAGCAGATATAGAAAAATGAAAAAATACTATAAGATTGTATTGCCAATTAAAGTAAAATAATGAGAAAACAACTTGTACAATTGATTTCTACCCTCAAAATTGCAGCTGAATATTCAAACCTTCTCCAGCCACATTGTAATTTGCGATCCTCTTAACAATGTATACCTTTTTCTTTGAACCCCTTTCTTCTACTGCTCATTTACAAGGTTAAAACCTATATTCTTGCAACATTTACTCATGTACACATTTTTATCCTTGAGAACCCTAGTTGGTTAAGGCCAATCAAATTGTTCGAACACAGAGATGCTCCTGTGCTCGCATTCTAGGATGCCTGTGAACCATTGACACCGAGATGCTATTGGATTGTGAAATTCACACGATGAAGCAAAGTTGCTCAGTCAGTAAATTCCCTCGTATCCAAGCTTCCAGCTGCAATCAGAACCAAATTGTGCACAATCTGCTCAGCGCAAAATAAAAGGTATCCGAGTGTTTAGTGCATGTTCAGTGGATTGTATACTATAAATCAGAAGAATCACCATATTAAGAGCACGTTTGGTAAGTGTATAAATTGTTCAACTTATAAATACATAGAAATGCATCGTGAATAAGTAGGTGGTACTTCTGGATCCATGAAAATGTGAGAATAATAGTGACTTGAGTGTTTATAAACCGTTTTATCCAAACATAGGCTAATATATCTGAGATAAAGGAATAAGAAAATTACCACAAGACAGCCCCTCATTTTGGATTATTTGGCAGCTTGCACAAATGAAGGGCAATGCACAACCCCAGTACAGCAAGTTTCTGTCCAGAAGTTCTCTGAACCGTAAAGGAAAAAGATAAGCCATCGCTGTACTATAAAGCTTCAAGAGCTACTGAAGCTTTGGTGAATACGGAGAGAACAAAGGGTGCCTCTTCTCCTGGATGAATGGTTGTTGGCACAATTGTGTACCCCTTAGGATCAGGATCAAGGACCATCTCGCAAGATATTTCCCGAGAATTTACATAATCTGTGCCACCAACTGATTCGTGCAAGTAAATATTGTAGGCAGCACGACGTCCACGGGTCTTGAGGATCCTCATCCCTATGTAGAACATCTGTGAATCATGGCTTGACTGGAAATTCTTGAAACCAGCTGTTGTTCTCGAGAAGCTCACACCCTATGTAGACACAATTTGGCATGAACCAAACGAGATACAGCTATTTGAAGATTAGTAAGCTTGCACACAAACAAAAATACCTGAGTTAAGGTAATGAACACATGAATCGGTAAGGATGCATCTGGCCCTATGGCTCTCAAGCGGAACTGTGGATTTTGATGCCAACTATCATAGTCCTGGCAGCCTCCAGCGCTGTAACCTCTCCACTGACTATGGACAAAATAACGCATCTCGGGTGGGTAGACACGGCATACATATATCGACCTGAAATGTATCTGAAAATCTTGCCAAGACATCCAGAATATACCATCTTTTGCCTGTTCACAAATGGATACACCAATAGTTTCATGAATGAAGTAAAAATTACCGAATTATAATTTCAAGCAGGACAAAAAGAACTTATAGCACGGTTACGCAGAGAAAGCACATCGAAACAGTTAAGCAAATCAATAATTGAAGATCAGTGAATAAAATACAAATCAAAAGTACCTGAGGGACATGCTTGAGCTTGTGCTTCATCCTATCTGTCCATTCAGGTGATGAATCAGACCAAGGGCCATTCCACTCGACCTCGTTTGCCCATGGATTTCTGATCTGAACAAGTTTGTTGCTATCTACTTCTCGTACCTGGGCAGATATACACACACACACACACATATATAGCAAAAAGTGGTTGCTTCACACAATATTCCTTCTACAGGTTTTTAAGTTGTTTTTACGTACAAGGTCTTGGACCAAAATACCTGTAATATCGAATAAGCATGCCCTTGCACAATTCCACTGGAAGAAACATGCACATCCGATCCTGAAGGGCTACCAGCACCAAGTAGAAAGCCTTCTTGTTTGAAGCGTAATAATTGAGACCATAGTCTTCCACTAGCTAGATCAATCTGGGCTTGAGCACTCCTAATGTCAATCTCCTCACCTGCACCGCCAGTTAGGTCCACAAGAGCATCTTGGACAAGCCCACCTTCCAATGCTTCATATGAACCATGAAGCTTAGCATATGCTTTTTCTAATACAGAGACCCATAATTCATTACCCTTCCTGCTGGTAGCAAATGCAGGTTTGCCAGGCGATTCACATGGAATCCAGTCATCTACAACAACGGGAACCCATTCTCCCTGAAATCAAGGAAAGCATAAATGGTCATATAGTAGGTTCAAGAAATAAACTAGACAAATTTGAATTGATTATTACAACATTAGATCGCATGAAATCAAGTCTGGTTTTTAAAACATTGGTTATTCCACACTTCCAAAATCAAAGCACAATAGTTGAGAAAACGTCAAATTCTCCTATGAAAAGCTAAGGTTGCATTTAGTCGCCTGGAATTTGGTAAATTTGAATTAAAATCTTCTCTAATTTTGGTTCCAAACAATCACAGCAATTTGCACAAATTTAGATCGAAGTAAAGGAAATAAGCACAATTTGAACCACCTGAATACAGAAACGGACTGTATAAATTCCTTCCTCATTATATTGTGGAGTAATAATGACTTCTGATACGCGTGAAACCTCAGTCAGCACTGCAACAGCGCTCAAAAACCAACAATCACCCAACCGTCCCTGTTAGATTCGAGGCATTAGTAAAGCAACTAAATTCGAAAATAATTTCGGGCATCAGAGAGAAAGAGACCTGACAAACATCAGAAGGATTTGCTCTTCCCAAAAATAAGCATGGATTAGAATCCAGATGCTTTTCCTTCACTATTTCAATAGGCCTCATCCACTCCGAAACAACCTATGATAGAAAGATGGATTCAGACATTCCGTGTAGTCATTAGGACGGTAAAACAAGACAAATAAGAAATGTAACCCACACGAAAAATCAGAGGAAAGTTACCTGCAATTTTGAGGGGGGATTGTCAGGATCAACAAATAATGAGCGATCATTAGGTGGGAATTCTTGATCAGTAAACTGTGATTCTCCTCTAGCCAAGAGAGCCTCCTTAACAGCCAATTCTACAGACCGCATACGTTGATTGATTTCCTCCTGTGTATCCATCCTAGGTTTCCTCAACCTCCTAGTAAAAGAATCCACATCTACCATGACCCCTTCACGATCTGATCTTCTCTTCCTCCCACTTGAATATTGCCCGTCCCAATCTATATCATCCCTGTCGTAAAGATCTACACCTGCAGGATCACTTTCCCAGTCCTCAACCTACGTTAAATCACATAAAATAGAAATCTGAGAACTGGTTTAGAGCCCAAAAGGATGACACTACCAGTGCAGCAGAGGTAATGCTAAGAAGTAAAATTTGTGGATTTAAACATAAAAATGGTAGCAAAAACAGGTGCAGACCCTTGGAGGAGAACTTGTCCACTGCGAATTATCATCCAGGACATCCATTTTATTGTAATCTGAAGAACCCATAGCAGCAGCAAGAGCAGCAATCTCATCTTCATTCAAGCACCTTCCCCAAAGGAAAACATCCATTATGTGCATTTTGGATTCAGCACCTTCGCTATCCGACCTCCCAAATGCATCGACATCTGTGGGTGGTCTAACTCCAAGCCAAACTTCTGTTCCTTGCTCCCATAAGCCATTACCCACATTAAGTGGAAGCCCCGGCTGATAGCCATCATAAACACCATCAATGAAGCAAGTGGCCTCACCTAAATCCGCATCAATGGTCATTGTGACAATATGCCACCTGCAAGTCAAAAGTTTCATGTAAAACATAAGGCCATCTGAAAAATATAAGGAAGAATGTAAATATAAACAAGAAAAACGTAAGTAGTAAAATGCAGACAAGTTTGGAAGGAAAATCAGGTGGACAAAGGAAAAAGGAAGAGAAAAGAAGCAAGACAAAAACTATGGACCCCATAGGTTGTTTACAAACTACAGAACAGGAAAAAAAATAAGGGTATGAATAGCGGGCACACAGAAGCAGACATTCACAGACCTTCCATCTGCAATACTTGATGAACTTATACTCCACTCCTTTGCAACAGTAGTCTGTCTATCACCTTTTGTAATTAATCGCAGACCAATTTGTCCAGCTTCAATGCCTTGTTCGGATCCAGCCACAAGAATTTCCCAACACACTTTCTTCTGGAATTCAGTACCCAAGAGGCAAACAGGGCCAGACTCGGGCTGAATCATTACAGAAACAGAGAAGCTAACTTTCTGACTTTGACATAAACCAGGATCAATCTGTCCGCAGCGCCTGCCACTTGTTGTGGGTTCATCGTCAAGAATACATATAGCACCAGTAAGGCCAGTCTGTAAAAGTGACAATGTGATGTTAGTAATCCATACCATTAATTGAAAAACTTTGGTAGTCAAAATTACCTACTTGTATATGTTCCCAACCCCCATGCAGTGAAATAACAAAATAACTAAATAAAAAAGAATGAAATGATATCTACAATTTCCCACCCATAAAGACGGTAGTTAAGATTTTGGCAATCACCACCTGGATAACACAATAAGTTCATCCCTCAAAAAATAAGTTCTTAAATCTCATATTATTCGAAGATTAAGAGAATGAAATAATAATCTTAAACTCGCGTATTATTCGAAGATTAATAGGGAATGATATAATATTAAAATACCTGAAGTGCCCTATCAGATAACTGAGTTCCACGTATTCTATATGCAATGCTTGAAACTCTCTCCCGTGCAAATGAATCGTCAAGCAGTGAATCCCCTCCTACAGCCCGCACAGCAGCGGCCATGGCTGCCGCCTCCCTGCTTCCAGCATTAGGAATAGATGATATAAGAGAAGCCTCAATTTCCTTCCATTTACGTTCTTCTTTCTCCAGAAGAGCTTTTCTTCTTTCTTTGCCTCTCCCTTCCTCTTCACGTCTCTGCATCAAAATCTCCTCTTCCATCTCCTTCTCTCTTATGTAACTGCGAGAATCATCAAAAAATATTTAGAAATACCAAGACAAGCTGATGCACGTGCAGATTATAGAACTTAATTTCTTGAAGTGTACTAGTTTCACCTCTCCTGTATAATTTCAAATTGCCTACGATCCTCGGGCATCCACTTTTTAATTTTTTTGGCACTTAAATCTGAAAAACCTATGCTGTCAAGGAAGAGTCTCAAACGAACTTCATCCTGGACAGGCACAAACAAGGGTACAAGAATCATTAGAAGTGAAACCAAATGACGAATGCAAGGCAAGCAGTATGGATCATTTTTACCTGAACCCGTTCTGCTTTGGCAGTCAAGGAAAGCAGAAGAAGTAAATAGCCACCAAACTTATCCCACATGTAAACCCATTCAGTATCAATTGCCTCCTCCAGAGCCAGTATTCTGGCATGGGCACACATTTCTCTTTTGTGACCTACATCACTGATTGACTCATGCCGCAATATCCTTTGACTTCTCAATCTGGAGAAGAATGATCCAGCAGCCAATTCTTCATTTCTCAAACGATCTCTTAGTTTCATGACATCGGCTCTGGGAAGCACAAAGTTCCCAGCCCTATCCCGCGCAACAGTAGGATCTCCAACTAAGAGCGCAGCTGAGCTTGCAGACCTCTGAGGAGCAGAGTAAGTTCCAGATAATGCATTTCTTGTCTGCAAGGAGTAAGAAGGGACTTCTAGATCAGAACAAAGACATGTGTCAACTACACAACCACAAGTTTACCAGATTAAGGCATGTTATAGAAAGCAACTGAAAGATATCTGAAGCAGAGAAATAACCGAAAGAATTGGAAATATGAAGGAACCTTTCTGGCAATTCCTTGTGCAATTTGTGTTCTACATCTATAGTAATTGCTTCCTGGTACCGATGAATTTCTTCTTCAATCAGGTAAAGATACACTAAAACAGAAGGAATTGCCAGTGTTTCATAGTTCAACTCGATGCAATTTCATAACCTCAAATTTTTGCCAATATTAAACATCACAAGTCCATTTTTCACATCTGTATTATCTTCAACAGCTACAAAATCATCTTTACTCTAAATCGTGGAAATGATGTTTCATCATAATGATGAAACATAAAAATGATAAGGAAGCAGATGAGGACACTGAAGATTATCCATGCACAAACTACACCGTGATAATTGCCTCTCTCTTCCCTTCTTCTCTCTCTTTTATGAAGTGGTGAACGAAAATGAAAATTGTTCCATCAAAATGAGTAATTAGAGTAAATGAATGTAAGAAGAACATGGAACATCTGCTTAAAAAGAAACAGATGATGTTAACTATGTCAATGTGTCAGTAAATTGAAGATATAAAGAAAAATAAAACAGTTGAACCCCATAACTTAAGTGTGAAATAAAGAAGTAACAGAATGGTACCAGCTACATTAAACTTCATTTGGTTACAGAGTTACAGTAAACAAAAAAGAATAAAAATTTTGAGAAATTAACATGCAGCTCAAACTAGACGCACCTTGGTAGCTGATCGAGCAATTGCCTGGATTATAGTTTCCTTACTTAGGAAATGAACAGCATCTTCCACCATCTAATTGAAAAGATATATTAGAATGGAAAAAGGAAGCAAAATGCTGAAATAAGCAAGGAAAAATTCTGGATGATCTATCAACAAGTGCATCAAGATGGCTGTTTCATATGCACATTAAGCCCCTGTTTGGTGGAGGATTAAAATCGGATTTTTAGTAGATTTTGCTAAAAATTGATGAAATGAGTGATTGAAAAGTTGTGCGCCCCATAAAATGTGTGGTTATAATTGGTTATTGACTTTGACTTAAATTAAAATCTAAATTTTAATTTCTACCAAACAAGGGCTAAACATGACAGTAGATTATATTTGTGACATGTTTGGTACGGCTTAAAATTCAATTAAAATTGAAAATATAGTCGTTATTGGGTCACACCCTTCTAATAAAAGTCAACAATAACGGCTAGTTTTTCAATTTTAATCCGATTTTAATCTCTACCAAATGCCTTCTTGTATTGCTTGGTTTTATGATTGAGTTCGTGGTAAATGGAAAGTACAAACCTTAAGCGTTAAACACGGACGAGAGACGGCGAAGCCAAAAGCCACAACAAGTGTAATTGCAGATACAGCAGCACCAGCAAATGGTGGATAAATCTTCAAACTGGCAACTACACCCCAACCTTCGGTTGCCAATGCAATGCCATAAAGCATAAGAAATGCAGCACTTCGGAAAAGACAGAGATAAACTATCAGACAAGATACTAAAACATGTAGTTTGTGAAGCATTCCAACTTGTTTAGGAGTGGACATAATGCATACATATAGAACAGAAGAAAGAAGCAAATCCCACGTGCACAAAGGGAATTTAAGCAAACCTGACGTTTTTCCCAGTATCTGCATGAGCATCATAAATATAGACAGGTAGCACCCTCGGTGAATAAACTACTATAGGAGGCGAAAGAAGCACCTGCGAAAAATGGTTTCCATCACACAATTGAATCTAATAAAACATTGTGAAAAAAAGATAATAATTTTACAAAAATGAGGTTTATGAGTAATATGCTTCAGATCTGGATTTTTTAAAATCAGATTTTACTTACAGTGAAGGCCCTTCCCGCCAAGAGGAACAGAAATGAGAAGTAACCAACAGATGCGCCGACAAAAGCTTTATCTGTTAAGCACCAGCGATTTTACAATGTTATGTACAAGGCCAGAATATGTCATGAGGACGGCAATCTAGGGAGAATTTCAACAGAGTAGATGAAACAGGTCTGATAGTACAGTCTGCTCTTTAACTGGGATAGGATCCAAGAAAGGGTAGAGAATGGTACCTTGAAACCAACCAACAAGGAATGCTGCTAAAGCCAAAAGAAATGCTACAAAACAAACGAATAGTGTCTGAAGCCTTGTCAGGTAAAAGTTGTTTGAAGCCCAATAGTGAATTACACCAATAGCCAGGACGAGGAGTAGAATAACTAAAAGGAATGATGCACCTATCTGTTGTAACAGAAAATGAGGAATCGTGTCAGCCACGACCACTAAAGATGACAGATAATAAAAGATTTGGACCCATCACAATGCTCACTCACCGTCCATGGTTGAACTGTCACAATTATGGCTGACATTGCACCAAACAACAGAAGAAGACCAATAATTATGAATACATAAGCACCTCGGGAAAGTTTCCAGTTATCATCTTTCCTGCAAATGATATATGGAATATCTAATAGTCTTCAATCACTCTTTAAGATGGCATTTGCTGAAAATTACTTATTAGGGTGCAAGCCTCACCCCATCCATGAAGTGAGGAACAACTGCTAAAACCGTACAGGATTACATACCATTTAAGCAAACCTGAACATAGTGATAATAATGCTGGGATACATGTCAACGGTAGTAATGCGGCGAGAAAATCAGCCTTTGTTGGAGACTGGTCGTTCCTCAAACTCACCACCTCCATGTAGGATGCACCACAGAATGCCACAAGAATAGCTACAAAACATTGTGGCAAGACATCAGAAAAGGAGTGCTACACTAAAAGCGTGTTTGGGGTGGCCTATTTCTAAGCATACTTATAAGGGGAGAGAGAGATATAAAGTAGAGTCTTGATACCTTTTCTATCTCCTTATCTAAGTAAGCAAGCTTGCTTATAAGCCACACCAAATATGACACAGAATGCCTCATAAAATAAAACAATTTATTCACAACTAGGGATGGAGTTATAGAGGAAGGATAAAAGAGACTTCACCTGCAAACAAACCAACACATACAGCAGCTGAGAGTGAAAAACGATATGTTGCAAACCATGATACTATTGGCAGCACGCCAGTAACTACCAAAGCAATTGCCGATGCCATTGCCCATCCAATAAACACTGGTGATGTATAGGGAGATGAAACACTATTCTGATCACCGTTCCACCCCTTGTATTTTAAATTATCTAAAGGCTTTACAGATACAATTGCACCAAGGGCTATTACTGATCCCACGAACAAGGATATGCAAATGAAAAGAACAATGACCTGATAATAAATTGTGCTGTCATTAGTTACACAAAAAGAAGTTCAATAAAAAATTTAAAATCCTTACAACACACAATGATCTCGTTAATATAGAAAAATGATGTCATTAGACCACAGGTTACCATCAAAGTTTTGCAGTAAAATCCATCTATGACCCTAGCATATAAAAAATCTATGAACACAAGATCGATTACAAAAAATGAAACCATAATCCATAAAAAGTTCCCAAACGATACAGTAGAGACACGCCCAATAGTCCCCTACCCCTCTCCTTCCTCAACAACAACGTGAGAGTGCTGCATAAAAACTGGGGAGACGTAAAACAGAAAAAAAATACTATTACAGTTAAAAAGAACATTCAAAAATATCAGGAAAAGGTTAGAGATTTCCAGTAAGAAAGCCAAATGCTACAGCAAAGAAAATGCACATTCAAGACAAAAACTCATCCATCATGCCTAATCCTCCAGCAAAATTGAATAAACCATAGAGATTTTTCATTTCAATTATAAATTTACATCAGCTCTCGAAGTCTGAACAATGGCAACTGAGGATGCAATATCATACTAAAATTATCTATTTAAGGATAACTTCAAGCACAATATGGTACTGAGGCAGAGTACAATTTTTTTCACTAACTTTCTGCATAAAATTATTGTGCTACATACAGGGAAATGCCAATTTAGCAAAGTTTGGCACGTTTTTCATGAAGGCACTCGCCATTGCACTTGTATGAGAAATATCAAAATGAAAGTTAACTTCTTCCTCAAAAATGATAAGAAACTATAAAAACAGATTCTCTTTGCATTGCACTCTTAAATTGATTCCTCAAAAATGACTATTTTGTGGAGAAGGCAAGAAAAAAAAAAATGACTAAGTAGTGGGGCCACCATCCAGTCTAACAACCAAAACAGAAGCACGGAAAGCTGAAAGGTCAAACCTCCTTTCTCCCCAGAATTCCACGATTTCCTGCATGGCTTGCATTACCAACTCTTGAAACCCAAATCTGGTAACCATTACGAATCCATAAGGGAACGCCAATCGATAGGCAAGCAACCATGAGAGGTAGTGTCAAAGATAATCCAAGAAGAACTGA
>CAIGRL010309789.1:0-10054 GCA_903798325.1 Fraxinus xanthoxyloides
GGTTTACCTCCTCGAGTCGCTGAGTGGCCGGTGACTAGAGGTCCAGGAATTAATTTGGCTAAGTTGGAATACCTGGGTATAAAAAAAAAAAATTCACTTCATTTTCCATCCAACAAAAGTGGCGGGCTATCATTACTAAGTCCCAAAATCAAGGCAATTAAATAGTATTAAAATAGAAATAATTGACACCTTTTCAACTACACGTGGCTACCTCACAATTCTTTTTTTTTTTTAATACAAAATCCTTATTTAATAAAAACCAATTAATAACTTACCAATAAACTTACTCTATCCTGTCATCCTTATAATTCTAACTCATTAATTAACTTAATTAAATAACAATTTAAGACGATATCGTCGACCTTGATAACTTGGGTCTCGCTTATCAGAATTAATTTTTTCTGGAGCCTAATATCCATAATTAATTACGTCTATCCAACGAGCCCAATATCCATATAATTATTATTGCTCCATCAATATCTAAATATTTGACCGATATAAAAATAAATTTAATATATATGCATTTTAGCCCCCGACTTTCCAAAACTTAAAAGGCATATAGAATAAGTAATTCTATTCTATGAAAATTTTCGGGACTTCACAGAAATAGTTTAGGCGTCATTGGAAATTCCAGTGAGAGTAGCACGACCAATGCTGGGTGCTGGCAGTCATTCATAATTTCTTGATATGCTCTTCTGTGGGCGTCTTCATGGTATAACATAAGTACATACAGAAATTACCCAATTTTAAAGCGTGTTCTGTTCTGGGATATCAAACAATGGCTTTTGAAAAAGGCATCCTTTCTGAATAAACATCCAAAAATATTGCTGCACCATCTGACTAGCAAGTTACTGAGGGCGATTCTAACTTTGAGTTGGTTTCTATTTTGGGTGGATAAGATTGGATTGAGTGAAATTGACATGGCTCTGATCAAATAGTATAAAGAAGATTTCCAAGAGTGAACTTGCCATTCTCTTGAAGTCTTTTACTGAATAATAAAGATTATTTTAAAATATAGTGTATACATACGTTCAAAATTGCCTTTTCCTTAATATGGATTGGTGCAATACTAAAATAATGACCATTGAATAAGATTAACGATTTTATATGCACGTAATTAGCCAAAAAACCTCTAAGAGGCTTATTAGTTATACGGTTTAATGGCTCGACATGCACATGTTCATTTTGCTATATGGAAATGTCCCTAAATCATGGTGTAATTTTTCCTTGTGGCTTTATGTGCAGGTGGTAGATCATACAATCCACGACTTTGTCGAGAAGAATAAAGTGGTATTTCTGCTGGACGAGTAGAGAATTTCGTTGGCCTACTTGTAATTGTAAAAACCGCACAAGGTTAGGAGAAAGACAATGCTGCTAGGAGGGGAACGGCAGTGTTTTGGTGGTTTGGCGGGTTAATAGCCAGCAAATTATTCTTTGGTGCTGTGTAATGATGTATCAATGATCTTTTGCTTTTGGAATGAAAATTGTACTATTGTTGAAGAAGATCAATAATCCCAACATCTTAGCATATTTATGAGCAGCTGATTGATGTGTCCTTTTGTTTCTTCTAAATGTTCGACTCCTGGATATTGAGTTACAACTACTGGACAGCCAAGGTTTACACCTCTAACTGCGACCACAAAATATTCTAGAGATCGAGTGTTGGTCCTTTCTCCTAGGCATTATGCTTTTGGCCAACGAACAAGAAGAGATGGAAGCAAGGAGAACTTGCAGAAAATTGTAACATCGAGTCAAAGGTTGCTTCTTATGCATGTAATCACGTCAGTCACTGCTTTTAGCCTACGACCTATTAGATGCTATATTGACACCAGAAACAATAAAGAAATAACTCGTGAACATCCAATAAGTCTGAACTGGCAGAAGATTGATAGATTAGACATGGAACATTATTCAGAAAATTTATTTGAGTAAAGTCAAGATTCAGTACAAAATTCATCTGCGCTGAATGAATTTTAGCTAATTGTACAAATGCCATGACAATGGTGCCAATAATCTGTATCAAGATAAGCCACCATACCCTGTAAACTCACTCGTCACCCTTGACTACGTTGCCATGAAATTCAATTCCTGCAATGAAGTTTAAAATGATTGATTAACAAAGAAAATGGAACCAGTATGAGAGTCATTTCAAAATATAATTACACACCTTCCTTTACTAGTTAAAGATTAGGTATTTCTCCATATTTGTGACCCTAAAAATGCATTCAGTCCTCTGAAGTGAATGGCTTTCACATTTATGCACACATAGTGTAGCAGTATACAAGAGCAAAAATGGGTATAAAAGTCGCAGATTAAACAACATAACAAAGAGCTTTTGCGTGCACAATCATGAGAAAGATCAAAATTAAGAAAATAATGGACCAAAGTTACAATCGGGTAGCTTGTTAGCTTCATAACAGATGTAAGCTAACGGTCTGCATCCCCACTGGCATTGGGAAACAACTAGCAAGCAATTCGCACATCACGAGAAATGAGGAGCCTCTTTCCATCAGCCTTTTACAAATATGGCTATGTGACTGGAAGTCCATGGTAAAGTACACAGTTTTTTTGACGAAAGTTTGCTCTTTAACATGGTTCACACCACACGTTCCTCTCAAAAAGATAATGAATCTTTATGAAAATTAAATTCTTTTCTCCAAGCAGAAACTTTTATTTAGTATTGAACCAGCCTCGTACGTTTATGCTTGATGATCAAATAAAAGAATTATCTGATATAGCGAGAAGATGATAAATTACCAATTATCAAGACTGATAGACATCGGGAAGCTGGAGACCCACACTTGCAGCAGATTTTCCTAGTACTCTTTTCATCTCATCAGATCTATCCACTGCAATGTTGTACGAAAATAGTAGATCCTGCATGACCACCATGACACAAAACCAAATTTTGAAACATAACTAGCTTCCACTATTGCAATTCAGAAAATGTTATGAGCAGTGTTAACATTTTAAGTTCAGTAAAAATGATTATTCTAGATAAATGTTCCGAAGTCCGCATATTTCCAAACAAAGGATCACAATTAAACATTTTAAATCAAGTCAATTGATTCAAAAGTCAGTCCAAGAGACAGAAAATAGTGGCCGTCGTTTCTAAGAGACATAACACAAAAGAATGAAATCCATACATATAGTTTACATTGTGCATTAAACATTGTAGGTTGATTGGGCAGCATTTTCCCACATAAATCAAATGCGGGACACGTATGTGCAAGTACCAAGTATAAATGAAAATATTAGGCACAGATTGAGGACCCTTCTTGGAAGGCAGAAATCAATGGCGTAGCCAGGATTTTGCTTGAGTGGCTGGCACACGAGTGGATGGCCCTGTGTGCCACCCCAACCCACCCCATTCCATTAAAACAATGCATCTCAGTCCATAATGTAGTATCTTTCCGAGGTCTTAAACAGTTCAGTTTGAACTTTACATAAAATATTTTTTGATGAATAACAAAAGTACTAAGAATTTAATATCTGCGCAGCAGATAATTTTAAGAAACAAACATCAAACTTCCTTTAGTTTTCATTAGCCCGTTATACAAAAGAGGGAGACCAAGATTTTTAAATAGGCACAAAACAGATGGGTCAAGATTACTGAAAAGGATGAATCTAGAGATTTCGATAAAGGAAGAACTAGGTGCAAAGTCCAGTGTTGCAATGACTAAACTTTTCGGTCAAAGAAGAAGATATTCTGTGAATCAGAGAGACACGAAAAACATTCAACAGTGTAGTTCCTTTTCTAAAAGGTAACATTTTCTTCGCAAGTAGTAACCATAAGGTTGCATTAAAGCCAATGGATTTGAACAATAAAATGGTTATTGGTTACTAAAGAAAAGATAAGAGAGAAGCTGCAAACAATTAATTGTGGCAAGATATCATTGTGGAGGTAAGAATTATCTTGAAGAGCATTTCAGCGTTCATTGACGATTCACAGGTGAATTTTAATTTACAAGTTATTTTTCGTTTGTGCACGTGTTGCGTGCTTGGGTGGTTGGGGGAGTTCATAATCCCATCCAGTTGCAAAGCTAGCTTCTTGCCACCACAGTAATCTAGAAACATTAACGCATGACCCAAAACTTCCCAGAGCAGTAGTTATGCATCAAAAAAGCACACAAAAAGTGTGCTTTAATTTAGAAATGTTACCAATCTCTAACACGCATATGGATAGATAAATATTGTAGCAAAGAGATGAAAAGAAAACCAGTCTGTGGAAGATAAAAGCATGAATCAATACAGCAAGTGCATCAAATCTTGTATACCATATTCTAAAACTAGGGACATATTCTCTGGTAACTGCATGTCTTAAACATATGGATAGGTACATATCAAAGTTGATCAGAAAGAGGCTTAGCCTGGCATATTTTCATGGAAATGATAATGCTAGAGCAGTAGTCATACTAATCAAGGAAGCAAATTAAGCAAGGGGTGTATCAATAGGAACTCGATGATCCTATTTGGTCAACTACCTTACCTTGATTTACAACTTCTGTTGTGCAACTCTTTATCTTTATCGGAAAGAAAAGGGAGGATTACATCTCATTTGGTTCAAATTCATTCTGTTGAGTGAATTACTGTTCATAATCCTGTCGGAACAAGGATACGCATTGCAGCATTGTTAGGTATTTTGATACCAAATAAACTTCGGGGGCGATGATAAATAATCAGAACGGATACTAAATTCAATTAGTTTCACTGGAAACTTATAATTGAATGCACTTAAGTGCTATTGGATCGAAAATCACGCTTGGTCGCCCAAGTTACAAAGAAGGACCAAGACCCTCAACAGGCTCGACCCATTACTTGACCTATTATTATTACATATATAGGTGTGTCCTTTGTGTTTTGACACAACACATGGCACTTCCTTGACTATTCTTGAGACCTCTCGGCTGCACCTCTTTCTCTTTGGTTTTGTACCTAGCAACTACCTTGCGTCTTTCACCTTTGTGGCTGCCTCCTTTGCTGCTCCTCCTGCCAGCTCTTTACCAGTGATTTGTGCACCGATCTTGTACACCTGTTCGTGCATTTTACCCTCTGTTTGTTGTCCCGTTTCGACCCCTATTTTGCTGCCTCCGTGCACAAGTTCAGCCGGGTTTTGGGTATCCTTCGTGATCCATTTTGAGTGGGTAATCTTGGTCCAATTTGTGTGGTGTTGCTGTGTGGTTTTGGCTCTTGATCTAAGCCTCGATCCATCCACTTTTGGTGCCAAGTATTTGGAGCTTTGATAGAGAAGTTTGATTCTTGATTTCCATTATCTATTGCATAGTTAACTTACTTTGTGTTTGCTGATTGATTGATAGAAGCATTTTTATCACTACAAGCATAACATACAACACTATCCACCATACTATATGCTTGAAATTCTAGATTCTCACTGAAACTACTTTATTAAGGGCGTGTTCGGTAGAGATTAAAATCGGATTGAAATTGAAAAACTAGTCGTTATTGTTGACTTTTATTAGACGAGTGGGAGTCAATAACGACTATATTTTCAATTTAATTGGATTTTAAGCACGACCGAATGCGCCCTAAATCTTATTTCTTAACATTTAAATATAACCCAGATCTCCACAATCATCTATCAATTTTCTACAGATATAAAAATGCAGCATCAAGATGTTAAGAAGGCAAATCGATATCCCAAAAAAATTGTATAGTAGTACAATAATACCTTGTGGTGATGGACACTGTTGAGATAGACTGCGTAATCATAGGCAAGCTTCAATTTTTGTGGGTTTTCCGAATTGATATTATTCCTGAATTCTTGCTTAATGAAATCAGTGAAATGGGATTTATGCTCTTCTTTTCCTATGTGTTTCCTCACTGCTTTCAGAATGTCCCTGTACACCATCTTTCCTGTTCTATTTAGGCCTTGAAAAGATGAACCCATCTCTTCCTTGGGGTTTACACAGAAATATTGGTGTTCTGTTTCTACATTGAATCCCAAGATAGTAAAAGCTATCAAGATTTTCCCATTTCAATTTCTTCCCAAGTAATCAAAATAATACGTATAACAATAACAAAATTATAATACAAAATTTGAAAGAGAAGCAAAAAGAAAGAGAAAAAAATTAGCTTACCTAGGTTCAGTGAGAAGAACCAAGGTTTACGAGATGGGGTCGTCGGGGAATGATGTTGAAGACTGAGGTGCTGGTGGAGGCGACTCTCGTTATGAATTAATGGACGAAGATAGAAATATAATAAAAGGAATAGGGAAATAAGAAATTTGTGTACGTTATTTTATTTTTAAACTTTTTTTTTTTTTTTGACATAGAAAATTGCCGCCGCTGCCCGTGTTGTGTACGTTTTTATTATAATAATGGATTCAATGTTTTCAATATAATAATGCACATGATTAAAATTAAAATTACAATTTGAATAAAATAAAATTTTATAGGATAGATAGCACTTCTCTAATTATACCGATAAGACTACATAATAGTCACCTATTATTTTACAATACTCTCTTTTTTTATGATTATTTTTACAATAATTGTCTCATTAAAAATTTTATTAGTTAAAATAAAACAAAGGAGGAAAAAAAAAAAGGTGCAGCTAATTGATAAAAACTTGCTAAAAACGATGTAATAAAATCAATGAAAGAAAAATAGCACAATTACTTCTCTTGATATTAATCAATGAAGATTTCTGAGTAGATATAATTCAATCTCGTGTATCAATTTCTTAAATATAAATGTTGTCAACGCTTCCGCAAATAAGTTAGTAACATTGTCTCTCAAGTGAATTTTTTGAACAACGATATTATGATTCTTCTTAAAGACATTTGTATACATGAAGTTTAGAGAAATATATTTTATCCAATCCTCTTTGATATATAGCCCCAGTTTGAAACTCATTTTGAGGAGATTAAAATTTTTGGAATAGTGATTGATGTGAGAATGTGTGATTGAAAAGTGATGAAAAGTTTTTTATTTGTGTGTAATATTATTTTATTTGGAGAATGTGTGATTGAAATGGATAATGAGAACAAGAAATTAATGGGTGTCAAATAGGGGCATAATATCATTTGAGTTGTGCAATTCAAGCTATAGTGTTCTCAAACAAATAGTTGAACTATTTTTTTTGTTAAAGTTAATCTGGATTATTCTTGGATATGATGGGCATTGTCCATCAATCCTATAAATTCTCAAATTGCTTCATGGATTGTAGTAATTTCAAAATTATTTGAAAATGTTGTTGTCTCGTTTCACAAATCTTCATAATGTAGTTGTTCCTGTACGTGTAAACTCATATCATATTTGCTAATTAGTTTTATGTGGATTAAAGAGAATCTATATTTACATATCCCACTATAGAAAATCTCTATTTTTAAGAAAATCTCTAGTTTTATGTGGATTAAAGAGCTTCTGTTCGACTCGTTGCTCGGGGGCCAAGCCGTGAGCTTGTGGCTCGTGGGTTGAGCTGAACTTCAACTCGCGAGCTCGTCCACTTTCAAATTTTTAAAAAATATATAAACCTTCCTCCATTATTCAAACTTGTAATCGACTACTTCAATTTCGACTAGACAAAATTAAAAATTATACACGATTAATTAACTTGTTACATGTATAAATTTTTTTTTTTAAAAAAAATAAAGGAGTATTATAAAATAACAAATTTTGATTACCATGGTTAAATTAAATATCACTTACTTGACGACATGCAATTTCGACATATTTATCTTGCAGTCGAAAATGGCCATCTTACCAATCATTCTCACACATTAATGCTTCCAAATATTTTCTTTCAGTCAGCCCTTGACCTCGGATAGAACCTCTTTACCTGCACTAAAAGCATAATCTGAAACTACGGTGCTAATCAGAGGTGTTAGTAGGTCTTTTACCATCGCATAAACCACTGGCCATCGTCGTTCGTACTTTCGTCAGAATTTAATTACATCTTCTGAACTTTTCTTAATTATTTTGTTATTATGTATATTATGATTAAAGTAAACAATTAATTCAGCAGGAAAAGTATTTTGACTTGCATCTGATATTTGATTACATGCGGTAAACAAATTACTACTAGATGAACCACCTGCATTTGCATCATATCTATGTGAGTTAATGCCTTCAAATAAGGTGAATACTTCAATATCATCTTCGGTATATCAATGGGAGGAGTCGGTATATAGTGTTGACCTATAGTTCACTTGAAATCTCGAGGTTTTGATTATAACAAACAAATTGGTCTTATTTACTAATGAATTGAATTCAAGTGATTATAGTTTTTCAACGCGTACAAAGGAAAATTGATCATTGGTCGTCAAAAGATCAAAAGTTATTATCACAAATCAAACACTTGAAGAAAGTCAAGATCGAAGTCACATTCAAGAAATTAAGAGCCAGACTTTGGAGAAAGATCAAATACTTGTTTTTCCTAACTAAGAATGTGAAGGTACTAACACCTTGATATATGGCATGAATGGCAATTGTTCAAAATCGTTCCATACATTAAAAGCAACTTGGTGCATTAGAAAGCGATTCGAATACGATGATTAATCAAGTGAAAAATGAATTTTAAAAATAACTCTTGGACTTGTAAAATATTTTTATCTTGAAAAGTTTATGAAAAATGCTCTCCAAAAAACCATACTTTTAAAAACTCTCGAAGCATAACAAACGACGTGAAAAAAGGACTGTCAAACTGATAGGGCGGTCGACCGGTCCCAAATTTGAACGTTCTGACTTCTAATTGTTCCTGTACAAACTGTTTTATTGCTCATCCGAAAAATTGGCGATCGACAGGACTAGTCATCAAGTTTGATAGAAAATTTGGCGTTTTCACTTTTATAAATATCAACTCACTTGTAATCATCTGAAAATTGACGATTTGACAGAAAATTTGACCTTATTCACTTCTATAAATATCAACTCACTTGTCATTTATTACAAGCATTTTAGATCATTCAATTTAGATTCTTGTGAGATAAAATTGCATTGATTTCTCATCTTATGTATTATTATCAAATCATTCTTGTTTTGAAATTTTTTTAATTGATCTCAACTTTGAAAAACTTTGAAAACTCATTTCATTCATCAAAGTTTTTCAAATCTAACTTTTGAGCTTTTTTCATTGCTATCTATTAAAGTGTTAGCCTACTTCTCTTCTTGTACTTAACTTTAAATTTATCATTAATTAAGAAGAGAATATTTCATTTGTAAATTCATTTGAATTGTGGGTCGTGTTGAGGTCCCGAAAAGCTCAACATTGTAAAAAGATCAATGTTCCTTGTTTGTAAGTCATCGAAAACTTTGTAAAGGGTTGGATTACACCACAAGTCAATCTATATAATGAAAAGCCCTAACAATTATATAAAGATATTCAAGTACCATACAACTAGTGGGATAGTAAATTCCAAACAAAATATTTGTAGAATCATAAAAACTAGTCAATTTTTTTTTTATTTTAAAAACTCAAATTCAATCAGATTCATTCAAAACAGTATTATCATCGTTTCTAATATGTCTATTGTTATAAAATTCAGTTATTAAATATTCAAGACCTTCACATGATTTTAATAATACGTAAGTAAAGTTTCATCTATGCCCTCCTCATTAATAAATGTTTTCGTATTCATCACCCCGGATTCGACAAAAAATTCATCAAATGCTTGTTTTCTACTAAGTGAAATCGTGAAATACACTAGTACATCCCTAATTCTTTGAATTTCATTCCTAATATGTTTCAAATCGTCATGCACTATTAAATTAAAAATATGGCGCACACATCGAATATGAAACAAATAACCATCGAAATCGGGTTGCAGTACTCTATACAATTTATCAATAACTACCTTATTAACACTAGTGTTATCAAATGTAAATGAACGAAATTTACTCTCACAATGATATTCTCTAGTAATGTTCATAATAGCATTTATATATATTGTTAGCATTGTGAGGAAACTCAATAATATTAAATGCAATAATGTTTTTATGCATAAACCAAAGCGGGTCCATGTAGTGTGCAGTTGCAGCTATCTAACCTCTTTCATTAATCATTTCCCATTTATCCGAACTTAAAGATATAACAC
>CAIGRL010309808.1:0-14630 GCA_903798325.1 Fraxinus xanthoxyloides
AGATTCTTGTTGTGGCAGGTGAAGATGTGAGTTGTACTCGTGCATATGAATTTGGATAATGAATTGTTTGGATTGGACAACGTGCTCACAACTTGGAGGACGGAGGAGAAACAATAGAAGAATCGGAAGGCCCTTTCACATATTCATCTTCATCTCTCTAACAATATTCTTTGGGACATTTTGAAATAGAAAACGACAATTGCATTATAGTTGAAGTTGAAGTAATTGTGCATAACTAAAGGTCTGACAAGCAAATTGTATCTGAAGTAAACGGTTTAACATGGCAGAAGGCGGATCTTTGGAAGATCATCGACTGTGTTTAAGGAGATCATTAATGATTTAAAGATTTTAGAGGTAAAGTATGATAAAGAATATTTGGCATTAATTCTTCTATGTTCACTGTCTACTTCGTTTAGAGACAGAATTTTATATAGTCATGATACTCTCACCATTAAATATGCGTATGATGTCTTGCATTCAAAAGAGAAAATGAAGCATCTAGTTGTATCTGAGGTCAGAGATAGAGAAAACATTGTTGTTCATGGTGATCAGAGAAGAGGTAAGTCGAAATCAAATTTCGGTAATCAAGTTTATTGTTATTGCAAGAAGAAATGACACATTAAGAGGGATTGCGACGAATTGCAGTTCAAAAGTAATTTGACTACAAAAATCATGGAAACTAATCAAATTCTTCAAACGAAACCAACATACTCGAGAACTATTTAAGTGATTGAGATATTTTGACGATTTCTGACATGGAATCCAAACCTGACATGGAGTGGGTTTTGGATTCAGCTTGTGCGTTTTATGTGTCCCAATCGAAAATTATTTGAAACATATCAAATGATAACGTAAGGTGTCATTGAAATGGGTAATAATGAACCATGTCAAGTACCTAATATTGGTAGAATCAAATTGATGTTGGTGGATGGAAGATGTAGAACGCTTGATCACGTTTGATATATTCCAAACTTGAAGAAGAATCTCATTTCGTTGAATGCTCATGATTTAAAAGGATACACATTCTTTGGGGGGATGTGGAGTTTTGAGGTTCGAAAGGGTGTTCGTGTTGTATTGGAGGGACGGAATAGGTCATAATTATACATCTTGCAAGGTCATGTAGATTTTGTGAAGAATAGTTAGCACATATTTAACACCATAGTGGAGATTCAATTTGGTACTCTACCTTTGGGATTTGGTTCGAGGTCTATATTAAAGAATATTACTCAATCGAGTTTGGAGGATATGAGTAATTTCGCTTTGCCACATTTACATGTAGTTCCATCTTATTCAATTAATAGAGATAGACCTATTGAAGATAGGTAAGTTTATGTTGATTCAGTTGCACATATTTTTATCATTTTTGAAGGTGTTGATAATTTCTAATTTTTTTGTTAATTTTGGGGACCCCGGTGTTTGGGTTCATATATCTGTGTTGGATACCGTGGAAGATGATGAGTATTTTTGTATAGGAAAAAGTTTGGTTCTTGTTGAAAAGTTCGGATTTTTCGTTGCAGTGTAATTTATTTTTCCAGGTGGAGAAATTTTATAATTTCGTTCGTTGTATCGAAATTTGTGTTAAGGTGGAGATTGTTGAATTTTTTTTATCCAAATTAGATTGGAATTTTCAGAATTTTTTTTTACTTCTTTCCACGTATGTTTATTGGGAAAATATTGTTTTCTTTATTTCACGTAATTTTTTTTTTTTATCTTTTTTTTCATATTTAAGGTATTTCTAGGGTTTCACATGCACCTTTATAAATATTTGACTCTTTTCGCAAGTTTTATATTACTGAAATATAGAATAATTGTGTTAGCACAGCTATTATATTTTTTCTCCATTTAGTCAATTGAATTAAATATTCTGTTCATCTACCAATTAATTATTTACATTTTATCTTGTTATTTGTTTGCGATCATATACTTCATATCGTATCATATATATTATCTCGATCCATCCAATTTATTTCCCAACAATATGTAGATAAAATTTTATTAGTTGTATATATAGTAATTATTGTATACAAAGAATTGGGTTGTGCATTTAGAGTCCATTTAATAGGTAAAGGTGGAAAATAATTCTAATTCCATGTTAGTTGGAAAATAAAAATTCATCAAACATATAGAAATTCGTTTTCCATGAAAAAAATGCAACTTAAAGTAGTTGTACTTTGGAATTCGATTTCATTTCCACGTTGCAATCAAACGGACAAAGTAAAATTCGTTTTCCTCGAATGTAATATTTTCCATAGAAAATGTGGCAATCAAACAAGACCTTAGAAAAAGTTTACACGAAAGAAAACGATCATTTGATTTTAAAGAATATGTACAAATATAAGTAATATTAACAATTTTAATTCGACTCGTGTCTTGTCATAATGAATCCCAAGTCAAGGGCATGGATGGCCCTGGCCATTACTACTAACTGCTAAGGATTGGACATTATAGATATGTGTCCAAATGCGCAGTAGGTATATGGTCATTAAATGTTCATGAGGAGGCACACAACAGTATTATTCATTATTTTGTGTCATTTTCTCCTCCATGCTTCATCTTCATGGAACCTATGTTATATGTTTTATACTTAATTGGCTTGGTTCCATGTAAGGGATATTCTTGGACTATAAGAATATTGTTCAAGAACAGTGATTGTTGTTTTCGATATTTGTTGAGACCACCTTCATTTGAGTCGAGTGAAACTTGTAAGGGTGAGTTCTCGAAATAGAAAAGCATTGGATGTAGGCATGTGCACAAATGTAATCTTGTAATGATGCGAAGATCAATACAAGAAGTCATGATTCCATTCCTTGGAAAAGATAAAGAAATAGAGAGTTTAATTTGTCTCACAACCCCTTTTTATTTTGGTTTAAAATTGGTAGATGATAGTTACTTCGTTAGTCCAAGAACGTTGGACTGTATGTTTCTTTTTTCTTACTAATTTGCAAGTAGAGGTTCGAGGGTTTTCTCTTTAAGGATTCACTATGTAAATTTGAAATCATTAATTTATATAAACGAATTTGCAAGTAGAGGTTTGAAGATTTTCGGCAACGTTCAAAAATTGTTGCCGTATCTTTCTACTCTACGAAAACACATCGATTTGCAACACACATTCAAACGTTGTCATAGGCCTACGGCAACTTTTTTGAACGTTACCGTAGGCGGTTTTTGTTGTAGTGCTTTTGTTTTTGTCATTGCATACTTACAATAAGCAATATAGTTGACAACTAGGTAAAATTTTAATGTAACAAGTTTAACTTCTATCAAAATGATCACTCAAACACATTGTTGCTTGCAATTGAAACAGTCAACAATCAGAACAACAAACTATATATATGAAGAGCAATTTGGGAGATTCATCTCACAATTTGGGTTGAACTAGTTTGTGTACATAAATGTTTGTCAAAATTCGAGTGATTTTAACTCTCATTTTCAGAGTACTTTAAGAAAAGTTAAATAATTTTAGAATTGTCCGAGACAACCAAATCAACTCCCTTTGAATTTCTTTTATGTTGGATCTATATCTTACAAAATAAATAGAGAGAAAGTTTCGAGTGTAAAAAACTTATATTAACCCCTTGTTTGGTACACATTAAAATTTTCATTTTCATTATTCTACTCATTTTCAATCAAACATTTCACATCAATCTACTAGTACAAAATACAATTTTTCAAAATAATGTGGCCCAAACACAACAGTACATCTTAAAGCAAAGTTAAATTATTTTAATCATATACTGTATTGTTGACTTTTGTATACATCCATTATCTTACTTTCATGGAACTTTCAATTTCCTTTTCGTTGCTCAGCATGATCTCCAGCATTAAAAAAATTCTAGTTGAGTGGGGCACATTTTGCCACTTCACATGGCATGTTCAGAAATGTAGTTTTCGAACATGCTAATAATGCATGCTAGCATGACCAAAACAACAATTATTAGCATAGTAATATAACCAAAACAACAGTAAATTGTTTTGGTGATGGATTCACATAATATGTTCGACAAACAACATATGATGGTCCTCAACTTAAAATTTAGTAGATTTTTAAAAATATATGAATTCTCATAAATTTCAAGAATTCAAATAGAATTCCACAAATTTTATAAGATTTAAGAAAATTTGTATTTAATAAATTTTAATGGATTCATTAGATTATAAAGAATTGATAATATGTCAAGTTATTTTTTATTCATACATTTTTGAGTCACATAGTTGGAAATAGTTTATAATCAATCAAATCACTTTTTGTCAACAGGTTTCATGAATTTCACAAATATCACTCACTAATCCATCACTCATTCTTATTTACTTATAATTTGATTCAATTTATAACAACTCTTGAACCTGCTTTAAAATATCAACAAATTAAAGATGATTCAATATGAAAATGAAATCATTTTCATTATAATGTAGAATATTACTTACAAAATATGCATTGAATATTTAATGATTAAAAACGTGTCTAGGGGAGGTGAATACATTTTTAAAGGCTGAATAGACTAGCTCGTTTATCATTCTTAGTTGCCTAGAATAAAATTTCGACTTCGAATTGAAAACGGTGTGCTCCTCCGTATTAAAATTTTCATTCTCATTCTTCTACTCATTTTCAACTATACATTTTTCAATAAAATAATATTTTCCATTACATCAATAATTTTTTCTTATTTTTCAACCACACATTCTCCATCAATCTACTATTCTGAAATACATTCTTTTAAAATAATGTGGCTCAAACACACCCACAAATCCTCATTTCATTCTCTCCCACTTTGAATTTTTGAATGAGAATTGAAAATGATATACTTTGTGACTATTTATTTTTATATTTTTTTTTATTTCTTACTTAATTTAATTTCTTTTATGTTTGTCATAGGCATAAAAAATTTGATTTATATTTGTGTGTTCTAAAACCCTTTCAATTTCAAGTTTCAAACTGAAATTCCTAAATAGCATTGTATTAAATGTTTTGTCAAGTTGAGATCTACTAAAATTTTTAAGATTAGTGGAATTCTTAGAAATCCATATCCACATGCTATTCGAATGGGTTAAGTACACTAGAAGTCACCAAACTCTCAGCCTCTTGTAATCGGATCACTGAACTTCAATTTGGAGTAATCAAGTCAGTTAATTTTAATATAAGAACTATCGAACAGTTGCACCCGAATTCTATTAACATGTCTACCGAAGTTCGCTAACTCATCCGTTAACAGTGATAGCATGCCAACTTGTCCATCCTAGTCAACAAATTCATAACACTAGAAGTCATTAGACTTTTTCTCTAGTTGCAATTGGGTTACTGAACTTTGACCCTAACTACATTCGAGTCACTAAGCTTCAATTGGAAGTAATTAAGTCATAAATCAAGTAATCACATCCCAACAACCATGATAGGCTTTCTTACATCTTTACTAAATAAAGAATTTCTTCTAACTTTTGTTAATGTATTTACAACACCAACTAGTGAAAAGAAAAATTACAAGTTCTGAAACTCAAATTTGTAAAATTTCAAATTCAACCAGTAGTAAACTAACTCAATTTAAATTATAATAAACCAACAATTGATTTAATATAAAAAAGAAAAACTCAACAATAGAAAAACATAGATTTTTCATAATACTAAAATCCAACAAAATAACATATGATGCAGTAAAAGAAACTAATAACACGTAGAGATGTCAATAAAGCTCGTCGGCTTGTGGCTCTGCCTGGAAAAAGTCTGAATCGGGCCGGCTCGTGGGTTGGCGGGATCGAGCCCCATTTTGGGGCGTCGACTCGTGCCCGGGCTCGTCACCGCCCGTGTCACTGCCTGCTCGAGTCTTAATAAAAAAAAATTAAAAAAATACGATTTGATAAATCTTTTTGAAATACACAAAAATTCTTGATATGATACAATAATATCGTACTTATTGTCGACATGAAATGTGTCGAAGATATCAGAATAAATAGAGTCATCTTTATGAGAACATCAACATGGGAAGGGGCCAATAATGCGCATGATTGAAAATTGTAAAGTGCCACTAACTTTTATTGAAACCACCCCAACTGCTTTGTTCTCTACATCTTTCTAATTGTTTCTTCCTGCTGCTTTGGTAGGTGTACTTCATATACTGAATCTGCGTATGATTGTTGAATTTTGGAATAATTATCGTATTCTCAGAAGTTAATTTCATAAATAGCTACTGAAGTTTGTCAAAATTTTCATGTTGGTGTACAAAGTATATTTTTACTTATTTGGTAATCTAATTAATGTTATATCATTGGTTAGAGTTTGGAGACCTGATTGCAAATGCACTGAAAGTTCAGTGACTTGATTGTAGTTGGAGAGAAGTTCAGTCACTTCTAGTGTTATTAATTTATTGACTGAGATGGACACGTTGACATTGCGTTAGTTTTAACAACTTTTAGTGAATTTCGATAGGCACTTTAATAGGATCCAAATGGATTGGTTCAGTTTCTTTTGAATTAAAATTTAGTTACTCGATTGCTTCAAATTGAAATTTAGTGACCTAATTGAAACTAAGATGAAAGTTCATTGACCTCCAATTTAATTAACTATATTGGGGACATCTAAATTTAAATTCAATCTACTAAAGTTTGAGTTGATGACTACTAAGTTTTAAGGAAATGTATTGAATCTGAGTTAATTATATTCCAATATGTCAACGGGCTTGGTTTTGATTGATTTGAATTTGATTTAACCGATGTTCGAATCACATTAAAATTTTTATTTTCATTCTTCTACTCATTTTTGACCAAACATTTTTCAATAAAATAATATTTTACATCACATCAATAACTTTTCCTTATTTTTCAACCACACATTCTCCATCAATCTACTATTCCATAATACATTATTCCAAAATAATGTGACTCAAATACACACTTAATTAATTCTTTTTTTAAAATAAAAGTTTTGTAATAAAATGAACTGGATTGGGTTTAAACTATCTTCGCTCAAAGTTTAAAATTTGTAGTTGGTATAAATTTATTATTTATGTTTATCTCTTCAACTTATCCCCTTATATACAAGATTTTACCAATTTTATTTAAACATGTTTGATATAAGTTTTTTTAGTATAAATTTTGTGGAAAGTGTTTTTTTTTTTAAATGTGTAGTTAAAAGTATAGAATATTATGGATATACATGCAAAATTATTTTAATAAGAGAATATGATTGAAAATATATTTAGAAATCTGAACTAAATAGCGAATTAATACTATTTCAAAGACGCATCGATGTTTGTATGTATTACCCTAAGGTTGTGTATGATTAGCTCTATTTTCCATGGAAACTATTCCTTTTTTGCACAAGGTTTTATTTTTAGGGCGTTTGATTGATTTTTTTCATGAAAAACATTTTCTAATTTTTAGTTATATAACCATATTTTCCTCAAAAATAAGGAAAACATTTTCTTTAAGTAGGGGTAAATTTTTATTTCCCAAACAATTCACTCTCTTTCTCTCTCTCTCTTGTCTATCCCATCTCTTTCATCTACCCACCAATAAAAAATGAATAAGTATAATATTTTTTAGGTTAAAAATTAAATCAATCAAACACATTTAATTAATAATTTTCATACAAATAATCTCTAAACAATTCAATTGTCTGAAAAAAATTACAAATTTTATACTTGCAATCATACTCACCCTAACATCACTTATTTTTTCAATAATTATAGAAACTTTCCCTATTTAGCTTTCATATTTTGCCCTTTATCTTTATGCTAGATTTAAAATTATTTTTCTCATTTTTCATTTTTACTTTTTCTTTGTTCTACTTTCTGCTTTTTAATAAGAAGTTTTGTTTTACCTACGAGAAGTTTTACATTTCTTCTCTTTGACATAGAAAAATATGATGATAAGAATACTCTATTCGATTTTGGAACAAACTATTATTTATTTCACAGTATCATGCAATGAGATTCAAAATGAATAGATTTTATCAAACTAAAAGTTAATAAAACTCGAGTTATTCATTTAGTGCATTTTTATTCTTTTTCAATTCATTATGATTAAAATGTTCTAAACCACGATTTTGTGTTCATTTATTATTTACTGGTTTCAAAAAAAATGTTCTTAATTATATTTGTAAAAGCATAAAATATTTTAAGAGCTAAATTATATTTCATGATTTTACTTAATACAAGAACTATGTTTTTAGATAAGATTTAATAATACATATAAAAAAACGTCAAATGAGAAATCTATGTTTACTTTTCGCTCAAAAAGATAATTTATTATTAAAAAATAAATCTCATGAGAGGTCTCTACAATCTTGTAAAAGATAGAGATTTCTCTATAATCACAAGTCTAATCATTCACACGAGAGGTCTTTACAATTTTGTAAAAGATAAGAGGTTTCTATATAATAACGAGTCTGATTATTTACCAAAAATTCATTTAGAAATCCTTAAAAAATTTATATACTAAGAATCAACATGTACACATCGATAATCGGCTAGTTGGGTCAAACTACCAACAATTTGATTCAACCTGAAACTAACTGGTTGACCTCATTTTATTTATTCACATTTTTAAATTTTATATCACTGTTGGATCTCGATTCGACCACGACATTTTACCTTTTTCCAGGCATATTTGAACTGGTTTTTAAAAACATCAGGTAAAACACTTGAATTTTACTTGAAATAACTATTACAAACTCGATTCTCTTCTAAACAAGTCTTGAATTTTACTTGAAATAACTATTACAAACTCCTTGGCTTCTTATGAATTAAGAGGAAGAAAAAACATATTCCAAATAAATAAATGGACAAATAAAAATAAAAAGAATACATTTTTTATATTTTGAAAAATATCAAATTTTGAAAAACTTTTCATTCAGATCATAATTCAAGATTATTATTTTTTTTATGTGAGAAATAGATAATAATTTATTAATATAAAATAAGAATGTAACCTGAATTGACAATTATTAGTGATAATTGATTTTTCATTCTCGTCATATTTCTTCCCTAACCCTCATTTTATCCTCTCTCATAATAAGGAAAATGACTTCATAAATTCATAATTTCCTCCACATATTTTTCGATAACATTCATATGTTACATGTCACAATAGGGCGGTGTTTGAAACTCATAAAGGTATGTTTGTATCATTTAGCCTTTGTTTGGTCTCCATTATTTTTCAAAATATATTTTTCTCTCTTATTTTTAATCATACATTATTTAATGAAATAATATTACATATAAATCTAAAATAAAATAACATTTTCCATCAAAATACTATTTCAAAAAACGTTTTACATGTGAACGCAATAATAGTTGGATCGTGTTTCTTTGACCATAATTTGGTCATTACTTGCTTTTCAGATGTTTTGAAATAGTTGGAGTATTGACTAAAAATCATGATTGATTAAAAGGAAAGTAATTCGGAGACATTGGTTCAAATTTAATCAATTAGATGATAACGATCTTAAAAAATGAGAAATATGGGTAATAAAGTTTGTTAATATCTATTTTATCAAAACTTAGTTTACCTAATGTCATTAAATCAATTGAACCCTTCTTCGCCTTTGACTATCTCACGCATATGATTTTATCCATCCCGTATAGATTTACCACAAGACCTAGCGAGAATGATAGAGATTCCAAGCAATGAGACATAGTGAGATTGTGACAAAATGTAGACCAAATCTCGAGATATTAAAGCTTCTATCTTAGTAAGATTATGACATGTTGAATTAAGTTATATTAGTAAGATAATCTCCATCAAGGAGAGGATAAATCATCTTATTGATAAGATATATATTTAAGTAAAAATCTCCTAATCTAAATAGAACCCTATAAGTCCCATCCAAATAAGAGCATCGCTTGAGACAATCCGTAACCATGAATAAAATTTCCTATGAACTCTTCAAGCAAGCTACTATTTACATAACTAATACTCCTATTCAACATTCTCTTTATACATATATTGATTTGAGACTCTGAGAACAAAAAGGAGTTCTTCATCCCCTTTTTGTAGGTTATCTTTCCCGTCTCCTGTGTTAGCCTTGTAATATTATGTAATTATATAAACTTGTATATTTCAGTAAAAAACCTAATTTTTTAACGGTTCAAAACACTATTGATTTCTCCTCTCTTTCTTTATTCTTCTTCTCTTCTCTTTTCTTCTCTTTGAATTAATTCATTATGTTGATTCAAGATAGCCCATGTTGTTAAAATGGTATCAGAGCCTGTAGTTGAGTGAAAATTGTGAAATTTCTAATTGTAATACGCTGGAAATCCAAACAGAAACCAAGCAGAAAAGAAAACTGTGTAAAACCATACTCGATTGCAACTAAAAATCACGATTCCGATCGAACTAGAGACCGGTTGAGAAAACTAAGACTATATTCTTGTTGGTAGGTCGAATAGCATCTTCCGATCAAGCACGTGTCACTGGACAACATTGTGTGGCGACGATTCGTAGAGCTCACGCGCAGTGATGTTTGAGGCACATGAGAGCGATTTTCGAGGTGATTCCTAAAGGCAGTTTGTTCCTTGGTAAATTTTTGATCTTTTGGTAGTAGTACTTTGGTTATACGTTTAGTGTGTAGCATATTTCGATTGTAGTTAGTGGGGGAACGTTGGTTGTCATTGATTTTCCTTAGAACTTGCTGATTTCGTTGATTCCTAGTTGATTATTTGTTGACTTTATGATAGTAACTGAAAGAGATGATTCACTTCAATCCATCAGTATTTGACTAAATGGTAAAAATTACTCATATTAGAGTACCATGATGAGAAATTTTCTAAAAAGAAAATGTTGTGGGGCAGAGTTAATGAAACCTAAGACCACTGTTGAGAATTATGTGACAGAGTTGGATAATTGTAAATCAAACAATGCAAAAATTCTTACTTTGATTCATTTTGTTGAGTAATCTATTGGTACACAATCGATAATGTTTGAAATAGTAAAGGAAGTTTGGGATCATTTTCTGAAGTTATACACTAAGTCTAACTTTGCAAAGAGGTATCATTTGGAGATTGATATACAGGCTTTACAACAGAAGAATATGAGTATTCTCGAGTTTTACGTGGCTATGGATTCAATTTAGGATGAGTTGGTTCTTACGGAATCAACGAGATTAAAAACATGTGAAGAATATAAAACTTTTAGAGAGGATCATCAATTAGTTCAGTCTTTTATGGCTCTTCGCAATGATTTTGAGGGACTTAGAGGCTCTATCTTGCATTGCACTCCACTTTTGATTTGGTGATTAGTGAAGTAGTAGCTATTTTGAAATCTCTTACAGGAGAAGTATCTCATTTTCCATCTAGCACCTCAGTGTTGATTGTATTCTCTCGACCTTCTACACAAAATTTGAACAAAGGTTATGTGGGAGTTGCTAGTGATGAGTGTAACTTTTGAAAAACAAAAGGGACACTGGGAGTCTCATTGTCCTAAACTATTGAAGAAGCAGCAATCACAACCACATCAATGATCTTATCGTCCTAATGCTAATATAGCTACCACCTAGTGACTCGTCTGTACTTGGAGCACCACCTTCCTCCAATCCCATGTTGACTGAGTTAGTAGAGCATTTTCAGAAACTCTTAGTTATACAGTCACATGCTATGTCAGCCTCTACTTATATAGGTTTGTCATCTCAGAGCCATTCAAGTATTTCTACCTCATGGATCTTTGACTCGGGTGCCTCCAAACATATGTCGTCTAACTCAAAAAATTTTAATAACTTGCATCCTTCTAACTATCTATATCGGTTATGATCGTTGACGGAACACCATTTCCTTTAGCACATGTTGGTTTTGTTAACACGCATAATTTATTGTTTTCAGATGTCTATTGTATTCTAACTCTTACTTTGAATCTTATTTCTATTAGCCAATTGTGTGGTTCTGAATACTTAGTTCAATTTTCTTCTACTACTTGTCATATGTAGGATTTTCAATCTCAGAAGTTGATTGGGATAGTCCATGGACAAGGAGGATTATATGTTCTGGACAATCTGAGACCACCACACGTTGCAACCTCTGGTGTTGATATGTAATCTTTTTGTCTGAATTCATAGTCTTCTAGTTTTTATTTATGGTATTCTAGTATTGGACATGTTTCCGCTAGTCATTTAAAATTTTTAGTTTCTAAGGGTCAATTGAGAGATTTGCAAACTCATGAAATTTCTGATTGTAGTAGTTGCAAATTAGCTAAATTTTCTACTTTATATTTTCCTCGAAATGTTTCTAATTCTATTGCACCATTTAATCTTATTCACTTTGATGTATGGTAACATACTCCTATTACTACAACGGGAGGATCTAGATATTATTTATCTTTTATTGATAATTATAATCGTTATTGTTGGGTTTATCTTATGAAACGACGATCTGACTTTCTTTCTATTTATCATTCTTTTATAGCATTTATTAAAACTCAAGATTTTGATTTAATTAAGTGCTTTAGATGTGACTTGTGTGGAGAGTGTACTTTGGCTGACTTCTCTGAATTGCTTTCTCTTGATGGCACAATTCATCAAATCTCGTGTACTAATACCCCACAACAAAATGACATTGTTAAACAAAAGCATAGACACATTGTAGAAATTGCTCGTTCTATTCTCTTGTCTGCCAAAGTTCCCAATGAATTTTGGGAAGAAGCAGTTCTCACTGTTGTTTCCTTATTTAATAAGATTGCAACTTCCCACACTTCACATTTATCACTCTTTAAGACATTGTATGGACATTCTCCTGATTACTCCTCATTAAGAGTCTTTGGTTGTACTTGCATTGTTCTTCTTTTTGAATTCGAAAGTAGTAAGTTGGCATCTCGCTCAGCTATCTGTGTTTTCTTGGGTTTTGGACATAGACAAAAATGTTATCTCTGCTTTGATCCCATTAATAAAAAATTATATGTTTCTTGTCATGTCGTGTTTCTTGAGTACATTCCGTTCTTTCTAGCTCTGATAATACTCATGACATGACTAAAACTTATCTCATTCATATTGATCTATTCTCTAATAATATTGACAGATCGCCTTCACATACCCCACTGTTAATTCTTCATGTCCCAGAGGTACACATGCACCGGATCATGATACACCTCCTCCTTCTATGGACTTCCAAGCATCGTTTGAGATTGTTGATCCAGCTCATGCTCCCTCCCTTCCTTGATTCCTCAATGTATTCGTAAGTCTACCCAGTTACCTTATTTTGTTTATTCTTGTTATTCTATGTCTTTTTGTTGTTTTCTAACCTCCATTCACAAGCTATTTGAACATTCTTCCTATAAAGAAGCTATTCTGGATCCTCTTTGACAATAGGTTGTAGCTGATGAACTCTTTGCTCTACGTAAGACAGACATTTGGACTTGGTTACATTGCCTTTAGGTAAACATGCTATTGGTTCTCGTTGGGTTTATAAGATTAAAATTAAATCTGATGGTTTAATTGAGCGTCACAAGGCTAGATTGATTGTTGAGGGTTTTAATCGGCAGTATAGTCTGGATTATGAGGAGACCTTTGCTCCTCTTGCCAAGATAACCATTGTTCGTATGCATCTGTTCGTCAGTAAGTTTCTCTCAGCTAGATGTCAAAAAACCTTTTTGAATGGAAATATTCAAGATGAGGTTTATATGGTTCCTCATCCAAGTCTTTCTCATTCTCCTGGATATGTTTACAAGCTCAAGAAGGTACTTTATGGCCTCGAACAAGCACATCGTACCTGATTTGCGAAATTCTCTACCATTGTTATCTCTCTTGATTTTACATCCAGTCATCATGAACCTGCTCGATTCCTAGTCGCATTCTACTTTTGTTGTATGTGACGATATGATTACTAGTGATGATGTTGATGGGCACGTAGATTTGAAATCAGAATGGCTAGTCGTTTTGAAATGAAGGACATAGGTGCATTATCTTATTTTTTGGAGATAAAGGTTGCTTCTTGTCCTAGAGATTAGCTTCTCTCTTACTCTAAGCATAATATAGATATTATTAAGCGTGATCGGCTTACTAATATTAAAACTGTTGATACTCTTCTTGAATTCAACACTCGATATTCACTCTCTGACAGTATACCATTACCTGATCCCACTTTGTATTGTACCATTGTTGGACGTTGGTTTATCTTACAATCACACGTCCCAATATTACTTATGTTGTTCACATTTTTAGTCAATTTGATTCGGCTCTTACTACAGTTCATTAGGTAGCTGTTATTCGTATTTTACGCTATCTTTGTGGTACTTGCTTTCATAGTCTTTTATTTCCATCAACCTCATCTTTAGTGCTTCTTGCCTACTTTGATCCTGAATGAGCCAGTAACCCCACCGATCACAAGTCCACTACTGATTTTTATATATTTTTGGGTGATTCTTTTATCTCTTGAAACAGTAAGAAATATACTATTGTTTCTTGTTCCTCTGCTGAGGAAGAGTATCGTGATATATCATCCACTACCACTAAGATTGTATGGTTGCGTTGGTTACTTACAGACATGGGTGCTCTTTCTTCCTCTCCAACCCACATGTATTGTGATAATAAAAGTGTTATTCAGATTTCTCACAACTTTGTGTTCCATAAGCACGTGAAGCATATTGCGATTAATTGTCATATAATTTGTCATCATTTGCAGGCACCATTTTTCTACCTTTTATTTCTTCATCATTAC
>CAIGRL010309852.1:0-20821 GCA_903798325.1 Fraxinus xanthoxyloides
TGAATAAAAACATTTTTTTTTTTACCACTTTAGTTTATGTTAAAATTAAGATACAGTTCCATTATTTGTTCATTTAAATTACAGGTGGATCGAGGAGTAAATGGTCCAAAATAATCAGATCGCCACTCTTTATTCCCTTTCTTGTTATCATGTCGACATTCTTGGCCGTATTATGCTTCTTAAGCTTGATGAAATTGACAGCAAGTGGAGGTAGCACTCAAGCAACAATTGACAACTCTACGGCACCAATTCTCAGGCCACAATCCACGGCAGTTACCACTTCAATGCCACCTGAAACCACCAATGTAAATACTGATGCAATAACTTCACAATGCACCATTGTGACAATAGTCATTGATGAGTTGAAAATGAAGTATTGTACAGAATCAGCAGGTCCCAATGTTGTTTCTTGTGCAATATGCCTTGAGGAATACCAATGTGAAGATACAATTAAGTTCATAACTCAGTGTGGACATTACTTCCATTCTGATTGTATTGATCAGTGGTTACAAAAGAACCAGTCTTGTCCAGTTTGTAGGACTTCCCTTTCTCATGTAAATTGATGCGAATCATGTTTACTACTTTAAATGGGATCGATGAACGTAAATCCGGTTTTCAGAATATTGGGATGAACAAATACTTCCATAATCAGCTTCATGGTTTCCAGATTCTAATTGGAATTGCATAACCACTGTTCTGTAAAAATCGTATTGTACAATATCAATGAACTAGTAATACAATGTTGAGTAGATTTTCATTGTCTCGAGGACTATCCTATCTAATTATCAATTTAAGCAAGTCTAGCTCCTATTTTTGAAGAAAATGAAAAGTAAGGTCAATGTTCTACTAAAACTAAAATTAACTAAGAAAATAATTAAACAAATGCATAAACAATATTTGAGTATTATTCCAACCATACGGTCAGAAATTTTATTTTATGTCATTACTTATTTACATTAAGATATGACTTTAGGGGGGATATTGTTGAAATTTGACCTTGGCATTTCAAATACCACCAGAAAATGTAAAAGAGAGGCTGAATAAGGAATATAATTACCATCAGTTATCAAGTTTTTACTTGTTAAGTAAAAATATACTATTGTAATTTTTGTTGTTGAATCACTCTTTTTTACCTTTTTAATTTTTGTTATGGACAATTTAGGGATACTAATCCACATTGTAGGGTTGTGCTATGAGTACATAATTGACACCCCTATAAGTTTCCCACATTGTAATAGCTGAATGGTTAGAAGCTCTCTCTCTCTCTCTCTCTCTCTCTCTCTCGTCATAGGACTTCATAATAGAAGTATTTCTTTTAAATTATAACTTTTACGAATTTCTCACTCCAAGTAGATCTTTACATGGATGTAAGGTAGGTTATCACCTCCCTTCTAGGTAGAGGCAATGTCAAACCTTCCATAGTCGACGACTAAGTATAATTGCATATTTAGGGGCAAATGGTTTTTAGAAAAAAAATAAATAAAAATCACTCGAATGTATATAGACTAGTTTTGAACACGATATAGGCACATAAAGAGTTGATCCTGCCACTAGCACGGGGAGAAAAGTACTCCTAATAGAAATTACAAGAAATTTCATTAAAAAATTATCATTAAGAACTGAATAAAAAAATTCAAAATAATTTCGCATAGATAGGAAATGTCAACAACATAACTAACAAGGTTTTGTAGTTACTAAATTTGTGAGGGACTGACTTACATATATATTTTTTAATGGGCCAAACAGGAACTTAAATTACTGGGGACAAGATTGAGATAAATTTAAAAGTTTGGGGACCATCAGTGTAATAAACCGTTCAATAAAGTTCTTCTTTTCGAATTGGGGCTTTAGGTTTAAAGTTCTCCTCTAAACCCTATTTCATCAATTCAACCCTCAGATTGTTGCACAGGCAAGTACCTTTATGGCTTTTTTGCTAAATCAAAGTAAATTTAAGCGAGAGAGTATTTTCTTTTCAATTTTTTGTTAAATATTGATGGAAGAAACTTGCAATTCCCGCTTTCAAATTCATATGTCTGCAAGATGTTTGTTAAAATGCCTCTTTGCTGGTTAGTCTCACATTTTTGCAAACTAAAATTTCTGAATCGATTGAACAATGTAATATGGGTTAAATCGTACTCTGTGAATTCTTGGTTTATGGTTGATTAGTTTTTTGAGGGATTTGATTCTTATTACTCAACCATGTTTCAATTACAGCTTCTCGATAATTAATTGAAGTTGCAAAAAATGATTTTTTTTTTCCTTCTATAGATTCTTTCTACCATGCCGTGAGCATTACGAAAACATTGTTGAATTAGATCATTTAAAGTGAGCTAGAGCGGAAATGGAATTTTGCCCGACTTGTGGGAATATGCTTCTGTATGAGCTGCCTAATACTGGGCACTCTGCCAGATTTTTCTGCCCTACATGTCCATATGTATGTCAGATAGAGAAGAGGGTAATTCGATTAATCTTATGCTAAATTGTGTATGGTTCACTCCTTTTGCAATTACTCATATATTATGTGCTATTTTAACAGGTGAAGATAAAGAGACATATGCGATTGGTTAAGAAAGCAATAGATCCCATCTTTTCTGAAAATGATCAACAGAATTTACCCACAACTGATAGTAAGTTTTTCTTGACATAGTTGGTTAATTATTTTGTGCCTTTTCCCAATTTGGAAGTCAAGACTTTTTAGGAATGCTTCTGCCGTTGATAATGATGAGATCTGCGCATTTGGTGTTCAGTTTTGTTTAAATTAAAAATTTCTTTGTGGAGTATTTTGAAATTTGTTTGTAAATGATGGCGTTTACTTATTATTAGGAAAAATCAGTAACAAAAAGGTTTAACAAATCAAATCGGCACAACATTTAGGGTATCTTTGGTAGTACTAGATAAGACCATACAACATAATAAACAAGATTTTGGTCTTCTCTGTCATTAACATAGGGGGCATTCTCTTGATCAAATGCATCAAGAGGCCATTTTGACATCTAAGACCACATAAAGTCTAAACTTCCATAGTTTCATTCCATATGTCACTCAGTTCACATTTTTTAGCTATTTTGAGAATTTTTATTTAGCTTGTTACGTTCTCCCTTACTGAACCGATAATATCATCATGATGTGTTATGGCCTTCCAGATTTCATCTGATTTCTCTCCATCTAAATGTGTGCAATGGTGCATGCAAAGAAGATTTGAGTAGACAACGATTTTAAGGTTTCATGTCTCACATATTATGTTAACAATCGCAATTCCACAATACAAGGTAGACCTTAATTTTGAACACACTGCTAATACAATAATAAATGCTTACATGTGATCAATTTCATTAAGGCTCTAATTCATAAAAAATTACAAGACTTTTTAGTTTATGGAGCAGTTAGCATTGGAAATTGTGCGTACTTCTACTCCATTTCCAGGTTGATGCATGAAATTACCGACGTAATTTAGCAAGTTATATACTTTTATTATTCTTGATCCTGTTGAACAGACTTGGAGGTTAATTGGATTTAATTTTATGTGCAGCAACATGTCCTGCATGCAACTTTGGGAAAGCTGCTTTCTACCAAGTGCAAATTCGGTCGGCAGATGAACCAATGACAACATTTTACATATGCAAGAGAGAGACTTGCCGAAATCATTGGCGTGAGGATTAGAGCTCTTCCTTTGCTTGCATATAGGTTCTAAGCTCTATAGGTTTGGTTTGGTTTTAATAAAATTTTTGCTATGCAATCTGGTTTATAACATTGTGTTTAAATTCATCAGTTTCCAGAATACTATTGGAGAAAGCACAATTTTGTTTTTGAAATTTAATGAAAATATTGTCACGTTTCATATCCCTGATAATGATGGGCAAGTTTTGAATATAGAGGTGGTCTAAACCTCGGAGAATCTGAGTCGACCTGGCCTTTATGTCCTTCAATATAACAGTTGGGGGATGTAATTCCTAAACAAGATATGAGAAAAAACCAAAAGATCTCACTGCCTCAGGTTCTTGGATCTGAAAAGCTCGGTGATCATGTTGAGAGTCTTCTTCTTATCATCGTCTCCACCCTGGCGCCCCTTTACATTCGACAGCATCGAATGGCGATTTTGTGGATTGACATTTACGGTCAACTAAAACATCTGCATCGAGATTTCTCAATAAGGATGAACAAATGCAAAACAAAGATGATGAAACTTATCTAGATAATCCATATTGACACGAACAAGGGAATTGTGTCATGACTCGTGAACATCAGCTAAGATTCCTTCATACAACAACTATTGAATTAATCATCTAAATAATCTGCCGACTCATTCATTAAACTCTCAAATGCAATAATCCCAATCAATACCATTGCTTTATCAACTATCATCAAAACGCAATCTTTATCACCAAAAACATCATTGATTGTTGATAAGTGTATTTCATACGCTTATTTAGTCGTTAAATTTGATTATTTGTTAATGAATTGCATGAAACATGGCTTAATTCTATGTATAAATTGTTTGTAGGTAACAATCGATGAAAAAAGCGGAGTAAGGACAATGAGTGGGAAAAGAGGGCTCAATTGCATCAAATAGAAAGTTCAGGAACTAAAATGCAACAATTCAAAAGCTGGGTCGGAATGCAAAACGATGATTCAAAAGTGCCAATAGTCAATTGAAATTGAAGAGAAGTCAACATGATGAGAAATTGTGGGAAATAATCAAAATACACACGCGAGAAAGTTTAGGGAACAATTTGCAAAATTGGTCCCAAAAATTTGTACCATGCATACGTGTGGTCACAAAAAGCACTGCCTGATATGCATTAACCAAAAATTTGTACCATGCATACGTGTGGTCACAAAAAGCACTGCCTGATATGCTAATAGACTGTTTGTTTGAATGTTTGCGCACCATTTAGACAATTAAGTTGCTTATTTGTAATGTTGGAAAACTCATAATAACTAGAATACTGCATATAGAACACGGGCAATACATATTTGGACTAATGTTTATGGTTTGTACATTAACAATCGTAACTTTTTTACTAATCTTGGGTAACATTGAAATGTACCCATTTTCTTGACTAATTCTTTGTGGATTTCAGTTGACATTGTTCAACAAAAATGCAGGATTTGATTAATTTGATCAATTTGCAGAAATGCAGGTTTTGATTAGTTCTTTACATAAAATCTTGAATGAAAAAGCGCGAGGAGTTGAAATTGACCAAAACTTGCAGAAATGCAGGCTCCGATTAGTTCTTTGTAGGTTTTAACTATTTACTAAATTGATCGCGATTTAAAATGGATGGTTTTCTTTCAAGTGCATGCAGGAAAGTGATGATAATTTTTACATTGAAAAAAGCTGCTATTTGATTCTTGTTTCTATTTTAATCATTAATTGTGCTTCATATTTTGTTATTTCCTTGCTATATTGTTAGACTTGGGGTATTGTCTTAAAATGTGAATCTTATTAAGATGGATAGCTTAAACCTTTATAAATTTGTTTATATTTTTATCTTTATTCGATGTGAGATTTCATCCATTGACATGCCTCCATAAGATGTGGCTCGTTTGGGCAAAAATCTTGAAGTCCACACTTTTTGAGTTTTAATCGAATCGAAATGTTCGTTAGATCTTAAAGAGTTATGATACTGTGTTAAGACTTGATGTTTCATTTTAAAATGTTAACATTGTTAAGAGAAGTAGCTCAAATCTCTATAAATTGGTTTATGTTTTCATCTTTATTCGATGTGGGATTTCATCCTTTAAACATATATTTCTATTCTTGTTTCTTCACCCAGATTTCATCGACTTTACTAATGTAGATACATATCTTGAATTTCTGCTACCTTTGAAATGATATTTTATATAAAAATCTGATCTTGGTTCTGACCCCAAAATCTTGTATAACCCTACTCTCAACAGAACCCAACCATCTTTCCTTCCACATCTATATTTTCCATGTTGTAGTTTGGATTTCGGATTTGACAAACAGTCTTTTCTCCTGGAATTGAGAAATTACTGTATCTTATTTCTATAATTGTCTACTGGATAAATTGATAACACTATTCATTCATCCGGATATTCTGAAGTGCAATGCATTGAAGTAAATTTCTAGTAAAATTGCATGGTGGTGTTAAGCACACATCTAAAGTTGGAACCTTAAGTTTTCTACCGAACAATAGAATCCCACTCCCCACAATTTTCTTGATGCTAATTTGTACAATCGATATATAATCAGCCCCCACTTTCTTGAAGTTTCTTCAGAATTAGTTTATCGTACTGTACAGTATCTGAAGTCAAAAATCTAAAAAACGACCATGAACCACTAATAATGATAACTCAGACCTTCTGAAGGGTCTTCATTGTCGTATCTTCTTGGTTTCCTGGACTAGGCTGATTTGGGTTCTTTCGGTTTTGGCCTTGTTTTGACTTCTTTGTACTTTCTTCTTCAAATTCCGCTTTGTTGGCAAGTTCATTTACGGCTTCCACACTATTTTCGATTCTTGCAGCAACTTCTATCAGCAATGTGGAAATGGAAAGTATTGGAACAATCTCCATGAGAGGTACTATGGTAGTACTTTTGTTTCCCTCTTCTGTGCTATGTTTGGAGTCTCCAATAATAGGTTGTCTAGACAGGGATTTCAGGGCGCCCTGAAGTTCTTGTACTGCATTGTTCATCTCGTGTACCATGAGATCAATCTTTATTGATTTTGTCATTGTTTTCATAATAACTGCCAATTCTTTTAACACATCAGAGGAACTAGAGCTTAATTGTATGCAACACTCGCTGAAATGCTTCTTTAGGATATCGGGTGCCTGCAAAAACACCGAAAAACATTAATATTTTGGACCAAAAAACTAAGGCATTGTTGGATTGTTTGGTAAGGCATATTATTTACCTGTGTGTCTGAGTTGGTGCTAACATTAAGAGTTTCAATGCAGTAAGCACATTTACGCAGTAAAGCCCCGACTTTTAGGTACTCGTTCCACGGATGGCGAAAATTGAATTTCCCATGTGCAGGCTCCCACCTAGCAAAATTAGCCTGTGGAGATGCGGAGTTTATACGTGAGTAATATACTCGAAAAGTAGACTCAAACTTTGAAGTTATTGCAAGAATTTTTTGTATGAATCAGAAATATACCATGGCTTCCTCAGTAGCCTTTGAATTAAGCACACATTTGTAACCTTGTAATACTTTGTCTGAATCTTCACCCTTGGCATTTACATTTGCACTGATGCTGAAGTATTCTACGACACAACCTGAGTTTTATGAACAAAACATATTATTATTTTCTATTTCTTTTTTGTAAATCGACGTGCTATGTCATTGTTTATATATGTTTTTTTCTGTCTTACCATTTAGAGAAGCAGCAAGTTTTTCCATGTTGTTTGCGATTAGATAGTGAAGTTCACTTCCTGCCCATATAGGACAGAAAAGCATGGTTATAAGGATGCAAAGGGAGGTTCCTATGGCAATTGTGGATAATCTATGATGAGCCAATTCGAACAATTTATCCACACGATAGCCCGATACTGATACAAAGCTGAAGGTGAGGATAAAGATCATAGCACCATAGTCGAATCGTGCTTTTATCGCTGGAATGAATCGAGAAAAGGTAGCGGCAGCAGCTGCAAGTAAAATAAATGATTTCTCAGTAACTTTTAAACAGCAATTTATAGTTTTCCTTTAATTATTTTTGTGTTTTGATGCCTGTAATTAGGAATTAAAACCTTACAACAGATTATGCTTTGATTGGGAATAAAATGCTGAGGACCAGAAAAAGAAGAAATTCGACCTACCTAAGAGGAAAACCGAGATTTGTAGAATTATGGGTTCGAATTTTTCTCCCGACTGCTTCGCAATCCAGTGAATGCCGAGTCCTAATGCTCCAGCCAATAATGTTCCTATAGCTCTATTCACACATTTACAGAGTGTAGCCCCTGCAATATTAAGAAAAAAGGAATTAAAATCTTGTATGTCGTCATGTCCACTACTATTTAATACTGTGTGCCAAAAACATTTTGAATACTTACCCACAGTGTATTCGAATACGACGACTACAGTCATGACAGCCCACATAGCATTCCCTCCGACTCCATTATACAAAGGCCTCATGTAATAGAAGAGAGAGATGATAGAAAGAGCCATCCCTACTTTAAGGCCATGAATAGCTTTCTTAGGCTCTCTAACAGCTAAACTCCAAGCCTTTTCAAGAAACTTCCAAATTCTTGACACGAACCCCACAATTAAACCTCGTAATCCATTGCAAACTCGGATTTGAGACTTCGTCTCAGGCGCTAAAACTTTAGAAGTATTTTCATTCGGGACGTTAATCCTCCATTCCAATCCTCCAGACTGTTTACTTTCCTTAACCATCTTTACGAAATCAGACAAATTGAAAGCAACCTTGTCTAGGTGAAATGCTAAGTACTAGGATTATTTATACTAGGTAGCTTATGAAAGGAACAGCTGAATACAGTTGATGTGTTGTCTTATGCAGAATTCAACTTTCACAATCAAAGCTTTTCTTTGGCTGGGTTGTTATATATGATTGGTTTCTAGTCAAGCACACACATATATATGGCCATCTCAGGTTGCTTGGATTTTATAAAATATTTGTACATTCGGATGGTCGTATCGTACAGGAAAGAAAGTATTTTTGGTAAGCTTGACATCAAGATTTTGCATTTTCTTTATGGCACTAATGGCTTTAATAAGAGATCAGATAAAGCATATACGCACGACCTAAAATCCAACAGTGACATCTGCATAACCTAAAACCATAACATCACTAGTTTGCCTCATTAAGAACTTTGATGGGATGATCACTCCACCATAAACCTATTTCTGTTCCTCTTAGAGCATAAGCCAAAGGGAAAATATAAGATAATTTATTTATGATTTCATGATAATCAGCTTGAATTAAATTACAGTTAGTTTTAAAGTCAAATCAAAAATTTAAATGAAGCATTAAATAAAATTTCCAACTAGTATAACATCACTCCACATTCCAATGCTTAATTATATACCCTAGCTAGGTTTTGCTCAATGAATGATCAAGAACGGGTTTGGTCTCGGTCTTGGTTGGTTGTAGCCCTCTCGATGATCGGTATCTCATCGTTGATTTTGTGCTTGAGTTAGATTTCTTAGAGTTGAAAACTATCATTGGAGTCGAGAATCCCCCACATCTTAATTCACGTTTTTCTTCCTCCGAATACGTTTTGTGGTATCAATCAACCAAGATTCATTATCAACAAAGAGAAGAGTCTTAATTATATTAAGATTAAAACTTGTTTAGAGCAAAATGACCTAAATTTAGGTTATTCTCCAAATTAAAAACAAATTTTCCTAATTCTATACAATGCTAGTGACTTTAGCCAAAAGTGGAAAGTCCTTTTAAAATTAAAATCAATATATAATCAATTTGTATTTAGAAAATTAAATAAATGTCATATTCTAGAATAACAACGCACATACCTTTAAAATCCATCACTATCAGAAAAATCGTTTACATCATAATTAATCTGTGAAAATTAGGTCATGAATGAAAATCCACTAATCTTTTTGCGTGCTTTTCCAAATTGGTTTTTCAAAAATTAAACTTAACAACAAATTGTGCACATTAGTTAAAAAAATTAAATGCGCACATCACTTGCAAAGTTAAAAATGAACCTCACATAAATGAGCATTATATATTATTTGAAAAGCTGGCTCAACTATCACATAAAAGCTAGTGTGCTTATAATGCTTCCATTTCTAAAAATTCCTATACTTTGAATTGAATAAGATTGGCTCTTTCGTAAATTTTCTTGTATTAAATAATATTGTACAATTTTTTTTATGATCGTGGATATTCGAATCAGATTGCGCGCACCTCGACTAATCCCACGAGATCCTGAAGTTTACGATCGGATACTCACTTTAATAGTCCTACTGGGACTCGAATTGATGACTATTGAGGAGCACCTCACCAATTGAGCAACCCCTTATGTTAATATTGAACAATACAATCAAATTAAGTTTCAATTTTTTTATTTTATCTACAGTATTGCAGAGTCATGCATAACAAATGTGCCATATATTAAAGATTATCCCACACTACGCTTAAAGCATTGCAAAAGATGGACATTTGATACTGTACAGTTTAGTGAACAATTTCTTCTTTCATATATCTCAATGCTACCAATTTACTTGCCAAACATGCGATTGGTATGTCCTGACGACATATTTTGTAGGGTAAACTAAACAATGTTGAAATGTAGGCTTCATCCTAAAAAGTTAACATGTTAAGCGGAGTATCAAAATCCCTTATAAATTCATCATTTACCCCATGTCTAATTATTGATGTGGGACTTTGTTCACGCTCTTCCACCACTTCTCCCTTTGAACGAAGTACAATATCGTCTTACCACCGTTTTAGCTATAATTTGTCCATTTCTCTTCCTCAAGTTAAGAAAGATTAAGCTCAACGCTTCTACTACAATAGGGGTCATCACCTTACCAGGGGCACAACCACCTTAAGAGCCAAACATGAATTTTTTCGGCCATTGCAGTCCAACTTAGAGCCCACTACATACATTATTATCCAACTAATTGAGATCCATCTTGTATTTCTACATGGCTAAACTCGGGTACTAACTCTGATATCACTTGCTGATAATCGAGTTTACGTCATAAAAGATTAACCTATTAGGTGGAGTAGCCACTTTCATATAAGTTCATCATTTATCCCATGTCTAACCGATATGAGACTTAATTCGCATTCTCCCAGCAAATAGTACAATATGACATTAAAGAAGAATAATCATGCAATTCAATACATTTTAATAATGTGTATCAAAAGAACACTAACTACATGTTTGACAAACAAGATTGAATAACAATAGACGCTACTAAAGAAGAAAAATAAGTTAAATCATAATATTGTTCATTATATTTTTAGTATCGTGTAATTAAAATGTAATAATATTATAATATTATCATAATGCATAGTGACAAATTTACTTTATAGGTGGGTAGATTATAGTACAAAATTGTGCTGCATGACGTGTAGGATCTTACACGTAGAAATACACTAATAAAAATATTGTTATCTTGTTGTATATGGATTTTCTTCCTTTGCCTAACTTGCAGACATATGCATGTCATGCATGCTTCACACGAATTAGTTCTTTTCGAGCGTTACTTTGAAACATTGAGATATTGTCTTTCTATTTCAGAAATTTAAACTATCTATTTATTCAATTCTTTTGTAATCAATTATTTCATTTCATATTGTTAGAGACTTGACACACCTATAATTTTATAGTTGAACATACGAATTATTCAATTTTTAAGCTCGACCAAACATCCTACTTGTGAGAGTACTCGATTGTACAAGATTTTTAGTGAAAGTTTTTTTTTTTTTAAAATAACGTGAAATTTTATAGTTCCTTTTTGTCATCACTATCACTAATTTAATTTTCCCACTTAAGTTGCCTTTATGGTCACTTTCATTTTGTCACACTACAAGTTGCATATACTTTATGTGATTTAATATTCTAGTTTAGATATTTTGCTTCGAATAGTGAACTTTAATTTCGATTGGACAACCTCTTTTAAAATCTAGCTGATTTTCACGATCAATCAATTAGAATATTAGACTGTAGCCAAACCACAATGGGTGAAGAGGCAATTGCCAAGTCTTGATGAATGCGAGGGTAACCAACAACTTCAAGTCTTCAAGATCGATTACAAAATCAAGAGGTTTGCCTCAAGGTGACAAAAGAGAGTGTTCGTCGGAAACAATTAACACCAATGTTAAATCGCTTTTTGGCATAGAATGAGGGTGAAATTGCTCCTTGAAACATGGGAGGACTATGTGGATTTTTGGTAATACCACCAACGATGTACTACAAACCGGTGTTGGGGTTTGGACTGTATGAAGAAGATCAACACGGCCCTTATTCTAGCAATGAAGGCGATGTGCATCCTACAGAAGGATTTAGTGTGTTTGATTCTTATTATCGAAGATCTAAAAAGACATAGATATCTAGAACCTGTTTTGTCACGGGGACGAAAGAAAAAGTATGCCACTTAGGGACAATGCTACAGCATGCGAGCTCATTTTGTATCGCCTTATAGAGTGACTTTTGTGCCCAAATGTGATATCTTGGACATTTGTCACTAGCCCCTGCTTGGTGTAGCTAAAAATCCAATATTTGGTCAATTTAGATAAAAGTAAATGAAATGTGAGGTTCAAAAATTATGAATCGTACGAAATGTGATTAAAATTAATTTTTAATTTTAATTTTAATTTTTATCAATTTTTTAAGTTACAACAAACATGGACTAAATCTCAAATGAACTTCCTTTGGAAACTTTTAAAAATTAATCTATCTATTGAACAGTATGTAAATTGCACTCATTTGAATATAAAAAATTATCTCTTGAATTGACCAATAAATCTTTTGCGACGGTAAAAGTGCAAAAAAAAAAAAAAAAAGATAAAATTTTATTAACACTTGAATCGACAGTGCCAAATAATGATAAAGACTTGGGAAAAGCTGGGAGTAGACCAAATAAATAATTTCTGTGTCATCTAATTGCAAGTTCGCTCTGTAACTTAGAACACCAATTGTAGAATTATTAACTTATTTTAACTTTCAATTTCTTGTTAAATTAAGTGGTTATTGTTGAATTGTTTACATCATTTAATCTTTATATTATAAGTCATCTTATGATCTGTCAAAATTTGAATAATCGAACATTTTAGTATTCAAGTTAACGTTGTCTTGATGAACCACCATTATATTTCAGCCCAAATTTGCTGTTCCAAAGTTACGGTTGTCCCGTAAATACATTTTTGACAAATCGTCACATAATCTTCTTCTAGCAAATGGAAATACAAGAGGTTATGTGCCAATATGTATAAAATAAGGGTAACGAACTGTGAGTTTGGAACAATAGATCCAACTCGATGAATGGGAATTTTAGTTCCCGGTGCCAACGACGACAACGTAAAAATTACAACTATGAAGACACGCCACAGAAACTCAACAGATTAAACACAGTAGGTGGGGGCCCTCCGTTTAAATTAAGTTGGAATTCTTCTATACAAATGCATTTTCTCAAAAGAAAAAGGATAGGGATAATCATTTTGTCTAGCAAACAATTAGAGAAAGATTTGACATATTGATGAAGAAGATCAATATTCAAAGGCTTAGGCAATTATATACAGCATAACACTTGATGCAACTTACTTAGGAGTCAAGACAATGGGAAGTTTAACCATATGGGAAAACCAATAATCCACAAGAAGCAACTCAAAGTCAATTAAAGAGTTGCCGAGTTCACTCTTGTTGTGCCGGTGAGGCTATTCCTTTAGTTGTCCTTCGCTCGAATTTTGATACTTTACTTTCCTCTTTTTTGTTGAAATTCACAATCACGGTGAATTTGATTGACTGTTATGCAAGGCAAACTGGTGCAATAGATATCTCGTACAAAATTTATAGCTTTACTCTTCCCTGTCCCGATTGAATCTGTGTCGGGTAAGCGAATCACTCCACTTCTTGCCCTGTTTGGAAACTGGGAAGTCATGAATGGTCTTATTTGATTATCATATAAAAAAAAAGTCAATACACTGAGAATAACAAGGTGTCGTGGTGTAGTTGGTTATCACGTCAGTCTAACACACTGAAGGTCTCCGGTTCGAGTCCGGGCGACGCCATTTTTTTCTTTTTTGTTCCAATATTACTCTCTTTGCAAACAGCATTTCAAACGACATCGTTTCCATCATCATCTCAATCTCCCACCAATTTCAGTTAAAACTCGCAGTAAATCCTCAATTCCACACCATTTATATAAGTACAAAATTTATATCTACACATCTGTATTCGAATTGTCGGCACCAACCCAAGAAGGGCTTTTCGGGTTTGAATCAAACACCCGGGAGGATAAACATGGAAAGTCAATCACGGCGGAGATCCGCTCGAGCTAAGGCAGACCTGGCGGCGACACTACGTAAGGCTTGGTATCATTTGAGACTATCGGTGCGCGACCCACAGCGTGTTCCAACGTGGGACGCCATCGTTTTGACTGCAGCGAGTCCAGAACAAGCCGAGCTCTACAACTGGCAGCTCAACCGCGCCAAGCGCATAGGTCGCATTGCTCCTTCAACTATTACACTCGCTGTCCCCGACCCCCATGGCCAGCGCATTGGCTCCGGTGCCGCCACTCTGAATGCCATTCTTGCCCTTGCCGAACACCTATCCCACCTTGATTCACCAGTACGTATTAAAATTATAACATTGTTTTTGTGACATTTTTCTTCATTAATGTACTGTTGACTTGCAATTATCTTTGATATATGATGTTGTATTATTTTGTAGTGGTTGATAATGTTTATGTGTATTGTATTTACGGCTATCAAATTGCCCCCTAGTTGAAGGACAATGCAGGAGTCGGTTGAGTAGAAAAATTCAAAACTGGGATAACATTTATGTAATTTAACAAAATTGTTCAACAAATTGAGAATTGACTGTATCTTTGAGATAATGTTCTAAGTTTGATTGTTTTGTACATCGCCAATGCTCTTACTATCTGCGTGTTTGCACTTTTATGTAATTTAACAAAATTGTTCAACAAATTGAGAATTGACTGTGTCTTTGATAATGTTCTAAGTTTGATTGTTTTGTACATCACCAATGCTCTTACTATCTGTGTGTTTGGACTTTGCCAAGTTTCCATCTATAATATTTGATTTTATATCGACATTCATTTTGTCACTCAAATGCTATGTATTTGTTAATCTATGAGAAAATGGGTATAACTCATTCATATTTTTTTATATCAATATTCCCTAGTATCCATGGGACAATAACTATTAAAAGTAAACCTGCACATTAGCAGCAGAACAGTAAGATTCCCAAAACTGAAACAACTATGCTGTCGTGGGACTTCAATCTTCTGGATTTCATAATCTTTTCTCCACTGGGTCAAGGTTTCAATGACCCACCATTGTTTACTTAAATTCCTGTAGTTAGAACTAAATTCTAATTAATTGGTTGCTTGGGTTTGATGTAATATCTTCATCGGCAGGTAGCAGATTCAAGCAACTGCAATTCTACTTCTACATCCTATGAAAGCTCTAACAATGAAATTCATCAGCGGCCACTTGTTGACTTGATGGCCAGAAAACATATATTACTGCTTCATGCTGGGGGAGACTCTAAAAGGGTTCCTTGGGCTAATCCAATGGGGAAAGTTTTCCTGCCACTGCCATATCTGGCAGCAGATGACCCTGATGCCGCAGTTCCTTTGCTCTTTGATCATATACTTGCAATTGGTTCTTGTGCAAGACAGGCTTTCAGAAATGAAGGTTACTTGTTATATCTTGATAGCTGTAATAAACTTTGTAACACAACCCTGTACGTGATATCATCCCTTGTAGTTACAATTCGCGATATAACTGTAATAAAATTTTGTAATGCAACCTTGTACGCGACATCATCCCTATTGTTAAACTTTGCATAATATCCTAGCATAGCAATTAGCATCTGTCGTACACGTCATTCTATTTAATAACTATGTATCATGCTTGTTAAATGGAACTTTTAATTCTTCAGGTGGGTTGTTTATCATGACTGGGGATGTTCTTCCTTGTTTTGATGCTTTCAGCATGGTACTTCCAGAGGATTCAGCATGTATTGTCACTGTTCCAATAACCCTTGACATTGCTTCCAACCATGGTGTAGTGGTGGCATCTAAATCTGGGTTTCCTTATGAAAATTGTTCCGTCAGTTTAGTCGCTAATCTGCTTCAAAAACCTAGTGTAGAGGGGCTTGTTGAGCACCAGGCATTACTAGATGATGGCAGAACATTACTTGATACAGGAATCATAGCAGTCAAGGGTAAAGCGTGGGTGAATCTTGTCATACTTTCTTGTTCCAGCCAGCCAATGATAGCTGGGCTTCTGGAAAGCAAAAAAGAGGCAAGTCATTGGTCATTGGTTGTATTTTTTATGCCCTCTACCTTCTGCATGTCTGTAATACTACTTCTACAAGTTTTCATGTCTTTGATGTTTTAGGAATTGCAGCCCTTCAGCTTCTTCGAATCTTTAGGTTAATATCTTCTACCTTGTGCAGATGAGTTTATACGAAGATCTAGTTGCATCTTGGGTACCTGCAAAACATGAATGGTTACGACCACGACCTTTGGGTGAAGAACTTGTGGCCAAACTGGGAAAACAAGACATGTTCAGCTACTGTGCTTGTAGGTTGAGTGACGAAGTTTCTAAAATACTAATAGATGCTCTAGTTTATGATATTTTTGCTTGTCTTTATAGAGTCCTTGACTGTACATTCAAATGAATTTTGCTTGTTTGTTCTCTGCCAAATCTAATTATTCTTTTGATTCATTTTTCGTCCAGATGATCTCTTGTTCTTGCACTTTGGGACATCTAGTGAAGTTCTGGATCACCTTAGTGGTACTGGTTCTGAACTGGTTGGTAGAAGACACCTGTGTTCAATTCCAGCAACCACTGTATCTGACATAGCTGCCTCAGCTATAATTGTTTCTAGCAAAATATCCCCTGGTGTCTCTATTGGTGAAGATTCCCTTATATATGATTCCTCCATCTCTAGTGGAGTTCAGATTGGTTCTCAGTCGATAGTTGTTGGTGTTAATGTGCCCGGAGCCCAAGACACGATGGCTATGAATTCATTCAGGTTCATGCTACCAGATCGTCACTGCCTCTGGGAGGTTCCCTTGGTAGGATGCACAGAAAGGATTATAGTGTACTGTGGTCTCCATGATAATCCAAAAAATTCACTTTCGAAAGATGGGACCTTTTGTGGGAAACCCTGGAAGAAGGTTTTAGGTGATTTAGGAATTCAGGATATTGATCTTTGGGGCTCAAAGGAACCAAAAGACAAATGCCTGTGGAATGCCAAATTATTTCCTGTTTGTCGGTACTCTGAGATGCTCGAACTGGCATCATGGCTAATGGGCTTGAGCAACCAAAAAAATGAAACACTCCAGTTATTATGGAGAGGTTCACACCGTATCAGTCTAGAGGAGTTGCATAGATCAATTGACTTCTCCCAAATGTGGTTAGGTTCCACTAATCATCAAGCAGATCTTGCAGCTGGGATTGTTACAGCATGTCTTAATTTTGGCTTGCTTGGGCGCAATTTATCTCAATTGTGTGAAGAAATTTTGCGGAAAGAATTCACTGGAGTTCAAATTTGTAAAGAATTTCTATCCCTATGTCCTAAGTTTCAAGCTCAAAATTCTCAGATTCTTCCCAAAAGCAGGGCACATCAAGTGCATCTTGATCTTTTGCGAGCATGCAATGATGAAAGGATGGCATCTGACATGGAGCATAAAGTGTGGGCTGCAGTTGCTGATGAAACTGCTTCTGCAGTAAGATATGGTTTTAAAGGTAAAGACTACATTTCTCACTTTAATGATGTAAAATTTAATTTGTAAGTAAAAGGAACGAAATCATGAATATTTTCTCCAAACGTGCTCAAGATCACAGCCGTTTTTCTGAATTTATTGTTAGCGTGGATAATTTGCTAATTCTTTTTTGTGTTCGTTTCTCAACTTCACCATTAGCAGACTTAAACACCTATTCTTTTTCTCATACAAATGTTGATAATTCGGGTTCTTTCAGAAAATCTATTGTTATCCTCCGGTTGGCCCTCTACAACCGTGCACCAAGTTAACAGTTTCGATGGTGCATTGGATCAATCTTTTCAGACTAGGAAGGTGACTGTTGAATTACCAGTTCGGGTAGATTTTGTTGGGGGATGGAGTGATACTCCACCATGGAGCTTAGAGCGCTCTGCTTGCGTGCTGAACATGGCAATAACATTGAAAGGTTTACTTCCCATTGGGACAACCATAGAGACGACAAAAATGACCGGACTATTATTTCATGATGATACAGGAAATGAGTTATATGTTGAAGATTTTTCATCCGTTACACCTCCATTTGATAGCAGCGATCCATTTCGACTAGTTAAATCTGCATTACTTGTCACTGGTATTCTCAGTGAGAAGATCCTTCAATCCACAGGCTTGAAGATAAAGACCTGGGCCAATGTTCCTCGTGGAAGTGGCCTGGGGACGTCCAGCATCTTATCAGCAGCTGTTGTGAAAGGTCTTCTCCAAATAACTGGTGGAGATGATGGTAATGAGAATGTCGCCAGACTTGTTCTCGTATTGGAACAGCTTATGGGGACAGGTGGTGGCTGGCAGGATCAAATTGGCGGTCTCTATCCCGGGATTAAGTTTACTGCAAGTTTTCCAGGAATCCCATTGCGACTTCAAGTCATTCCTCTGTTAGCTTCACCGCAACTTATTAAAGAGTTGCAGCAACGACTTCTTGTTGTATTTACTGGTCAAGTAAGTGCTTTTAGGAGCTTATATGTCCTGGGTCTTGTAGAATTTGTAGATATTAAGTGGGCAGTAATTTGTAGGTCCTATGAAACGTGTGGATATTAAAAGAGTGTGTTTGACAAGCTTAAATAATTGTGCAGGTCCGACTTGCACACCAAGTCCTACAAAAGGTGGTGACCCGATATCTCCAAAGAGATAATCTACTTGTCTCCAGCATCAGACGCCTTGTTGAACTGGCAAAGATCGGGAGGGAAGCTTTGATGAATTGTGACTTAGACAAGCTGGGGGACATAATGCTTGAGGCTTGGAGGTTGCATCAAGAACTCGATCCTTTCTGCAGCAATGGATTTGTCGACAAGCTTTTTGCATTTTCTGAACCCTATTGCTGTGGATACAAGCTTGTAGGCGCTGGCGGCGGGGGATTTGCATTATTGCTGGCTAGAACTGCTGAATCTGCAAAGGAACTGAGACATTTACTTGCAGAAAACTCTGATTTTGATGTCGAAATCTATGATTGGAAAATATTTTTGCATGATTAGTTGTAGTTAGTTAACTGAATTCTCATTGTAACTGTGTGACATGTAACATAAGGAGAAAGTATTTGTTGGTTCGGAAACGTATACATTGATAATTATTAAAGCTTGTTATGTTGAAATTTCCAAGGCAATTCAGTAAAAGGTTTCTTCTTTTTGCTAATTGTTGATACAATGTGGCATCATTTGTTGTTTTCCTTCCAAGATTTTGAGGCTATCAAAGTAAGTGCATGTTTGGCAAAACTTAAATTATAATTTTGAGATTCAAATATGTTCTTTATTTATACATTTTGTAGGACCACAATTACAACACAATTATTAATGTTACAACATAGATTCACTACTTATAAGTAAAAACTATTGACTCTGTTGAGGGAAATTTATAGTCGGGGGCTAATTTAATTATAATTATGCTATATGTATATCATCTTTTATACTTGTTACCTGACAGTGTGCCATTGGATAGTTTTAAAAAAATAAACATTTTCCCTCCAATTCATTTTTAGCAATACGTCAAATGTCAAAAAGGATGTTGGAGTGTACATCTAACATTTTTATTTAATTATAGATTTTTTTGTATAAAGTGACTTGCACCTAATTTTTAAAGGACACGTCTAAATTAAAGGAAATTATTACGGGACACCATCTCCTACCCTTAAGTCAGACAGAAACCGTGCAAAATTATATGTGAGAAGTTATATGTTAACAAATGCTCACTCCATTTTAGATAAGAGTACAAGGTTTTAGGTGGTGCGAAAATGCTTAATTTTGTTTGCATTTGTAGTAATTAATTATTTTATTTGTGATTAACTAACCAAGAAAATATTAATTAAATTACTATTATTATACCAATAATGATGGATCAACAATTAAATTAATCCTACTTGAAGATTATCACTTTAATCTTGTCGATGAGTTATATTGATAAATCAAGTGATGAAAATGACATCGTTCACGTGAGAGCACAAAGGTACAAAAACTGCATAACTGAAAAGAAAGTTTTTAGAGTTAATTATACTGAAAATTTCCAAGATCCTCTAAAGCTTGAAGGCACTGAATGAGCATCCTAGTGAACTAACAAACATGGGTGCTGTTGATCAGAAGGCCGACCCTGAAAGTTGCTACAATTTAACTAGTCATATAACACGAAGCCTTTCTGCAGAAATTCCTTACACAAAACATAGGTTGTCGGCTGAAGGCGAATTACTTTCAAGTTCAGACAAACGATCAAGGTTATTTTAATTGTTTTCTTACAGTCATTTTCAACATGTTTCACTTTTCCGTTTTAGAATTTGTATACAAGTTTAGTCTATTAATCGATGTCCTGAAAATGTACACATTTCCATGTTAATAGCATATAGATAAGCTATTTGATTGACAAACTGTTACTGAACTGGAAAACAGTGATTGTCCAACCCACAAAGGGATGCCAGAGATGCTTAAATACGAGAATGATCCGAGCAAGTCCCGACTATTGGAAGCATTATGTAACTCTCATACACGTGCCTGGGAAACCGAGAAAGCTGCCGAGAAGGAGGAACACATTATCCAGCTTATTTTTAGACATGCATCACAGCTTTTCACCTACAAGCAGTGGTTCCAACGTTTGCAACTCGAGAAAATTTATTTCCAGATCAAGAACAACAAAAGCCAGCAGATATCCACCATTTCCCCCCTAAAGTTCCCCCTTGGTGCCTCAGAGAACTAAGAAAACACAAAATAGCTGGCACGTCTGGCAGGGGAAAACATGGTAAACAGTCTCGTGCTCGCTATGATATTAGCAAATACACAATCGATTTTGCATTGGGTTTAGGTCTTGTTAGCGCCGGTTTGTTTCTTGGATGGACTGTAGGGTGTATGCTACCAAGCTTGTAATTTGCACACGTCTTTTGTGCTTGTTCAGATTTTTGTGGAGATAGGTTC
>CAIGRL010309870.1:0-11368 GCA_903798325.1 Fraxinus xanthoxyloides
CTAAAAGATTTTCGAAATACCATTTCAAAATGAAACTAAAAAAGGCGATTTAGTTAAGTTGTGTTTTAAATCTAGCAATTGTTACCTTTAATGGCCACATAAGAGTCTACAATTGCCTTGACCAACATAAGTATCCAATCTAGAGGTCCATCTTAACAGGTTAACATCATTAAGAGGAAACATCGAGACCCTTATATGTTAGTTATTTTTTTGAGATAAAATTTATTCCTTAACATGCCCCTCAAGGCAATGTATCATTTGAACAAATCAATCTTAATATTCGTGTATTCGTTTGAGTTTTAAATAATCAAATTGCTCGTTTGAACTTAATGGTATTAAGTCTGAAAATTCCATCTTAAAATATCAACATTATTAAATGACCATTACATATTTATTATAATCTTGATAAGTTATTGGTGTGGGATTTATCGTGTAATAATAAGGTACCTGAGTGACCAAAATAAATTGAAGGTTATTGATTTAATTGAGACAAATTAAAGTTGGACGACTCAATTGACCTTTTAATGAAAGTTAGGGACCAAAATGTAATTAACCCCTTCTTTTTGGTTCTTTTTACTGATTTAGAAGTTCAACCAAATGAAAAAAGAAAAATACAGAAGAGGTCTAATTTCTAAACCCAGACATCTAAAGCCAGAATCAGCTTAAGTTATGGGTTACCTATATAAAAAAAAAAACAAAAAACGATTACACGTAACCAGTTAAATTGCTTCTTCACACATTGAGCTGGAAGTACCGTTACGTTCGACTGGCCCAGGCACTCAAAGACTTCACATCAATACGCTACACGAGGTCTTTATTTGTGTTTTCCTCCAATGTCGTGAACTCTATCCAACGACTCTTCAAATGCTCGTAATGCAACCTTATAATGGTCTAGAGAGATCACCCCCTCCTGCACAACTTGCAATGCACTTCTATACAACTGATCGAAGCATTGCACCCGTTCACTAGCATCTGTAGTACTCGACCCATGATTTGGTATAAATAAACGCTTATAATCCTTTTTCCACCGCGATAATATGTACTTTGATGGTATCTCCTCTATACCGTTGAAGTTGAGTACACTTAATGCATGTCTGCATAAGTAACCGTAGAAGTTGAAGCAGCTGCAGATGCAACGAACTTCTGCTGCCACTCGATTGTACAAAACTTCATAATCCCTAACTTCTCTCCGGTTTCCTTCACTGAGAACCCTTTCCTTCACTAGAAAAATTATAACCGGTCCATCAATATGTATCTGTGTAGTACTGAAACAAGAATACATTTCCTCAACCTCCAACTGAAATTTTTTGAATATTTCTGGAGTATATACCTTGGACACCTGCAACTCAAATGCACATCTTGTTTTCAGTTCGGGACTTGAGCACCTTGAATCTGAATCTGCAGTGGCTTCTTCCTTGTGCTTTTTCTGCAACGCTAATTCATACTTGTCGAGAAATTCTTTCAACGGAGTTTGCTTGTGCACGTACTTATCGAAAAATGCATTTAAGGTCTCACCAGGTCTTGCAGTTGCCATTCCGAGAAAAACGGTGTCCTTTACATAAACTGGAGCCCACAGAGCTCGATCCTCGTATAATGACCTAAGCCACTCGTTATCACCTACTCCAAAATGCTGGATCATAAATCCCCACGCTGCATCAAAATCAAAAGGCTTCATAGCCTCGTAAACTCCTTTAAGCAATGCCTTTCTTATAGCGTCATAGTTTCGCAGTCCACCCAATTTCTCGGGAACTTTTCTCATAATGTGTGACAAACCAAATCGATGGTGACACTTTGGAAACACATCAGCCACCACACTCTGCAAAACCTTGCATCTGTCTGTGATAATGGTTTGTGGGGAATGTCCGGATGTGCATGAAAGCCATGCTTTGAATAGCCAAATGTACGAGTGCATTGTCTCACCTGCAAGCATGCCACAACCAAGTAAAACGGATTGACCATGGTGATTTATGCCAACAAATGACACGAGGGGGATCTCGTATTTGTTTGACAAACAAGTATTGTCCAAAAACAAAACATCACTGAAGTAACTGCTCGAGGCCCTAGACCTAGCATCCATCCAGAAAACATTCCTCAAACGCCCTTCATCATTGAGATCCATCAAGTAAAAAAAAATTGGGTTCGTCAACTGCATTCGACAAAAGTAATTATAAATTGCTTGTGTGTCACCTTTTCTTAAATTCAAGTGATCGGAATGATCACATGAAGATCTGACCTTCGTTTGGACTAAATTTGAGGTCTCATAACCTCCTGCATCAATCACTAGGGCCCGGTACAGTTTCACTGGTTGCATGTCTGATTCAGAGTTCGTCTGTATTTTCCTCTTGGTTCTGGCCACCATCATTTTACTCGACTTGAAGCCTTTTGCACCTAACAAATGGTTGTGCTCAAGAGTAACTTCAAGTATCCGCCACCTTTTAGAATCCAATAACCTCATCCTTATCATTGCAGGACAACCAGTTCTTGTTTCCTTCCGCAAATGGTTTACATCTTTAACTCTTTTAAAACCCTGGCTACTGCAACAAAGTACAGCACCATATTTCTCTCTGCTATTTCTTTTAAACCATGAATTTTTCACTCTAACACTAAATCCAATCTCTCTTGCATAACAATTATAATAATTGTAAGCATCGTCATAGGACTCAAACTCCATTCCTATAGCAGGAGCAACAAATTCTCTCCTTCCTTCATGTTTGTTTCCATCATGAATTCCATTTTGATCCTCTAAAGCTGTTTTATCATCACCTATTTCTCGCAGAGTCTGACAACTTTGTGTATCTGTTGAGACCTCGGTGCAAAGAGAAGTTTCTTCCATATGAAACTGAAACTGAAAAATAAAATGTCTAAAAAGCATAGCAGAGTTTAGAATAACAAAAGAATAGCTGGCAAGGATGAAGATATTTTGTGCTATCTTCATTCTTCATTAACGACTTCTGAGTTGTAAACCAACATATTTTCCTAAATTTCCTACATTGTGCTGTTAGTAACTAACGAGGATTTGCCTATAGACTCGCAAAAATCCTTAGGATACTTCATCTATTTACTCCCAGATAGCTTGACTCATTAATCATCCTTCTTTATTTACATTAAATGCGAGTTTGATTTGCAGTATAGAGCAATACAAGGTCATCAACAAGATTTAGCTTCTTTTCTTTTTGAGTTCAATACTATCCAATTCGCCCTACTGAACATATTGTAAAATTACTAGCCTCCAAGAAAATATATCAAAAAAAAAAGTGCAAATTATTCTCTCATACAAAATTTGTTTTAATAACAGCAAATTTCTCCACATAAACAGTCACTGAACAAGAAATTCACTCATATATTAAAAAATGACTGTCAAAATCACCCTAAAAAAATCGATTCAAAATAAAATTGAAAATTATAAAAGCTGGGCTTCCATCAAAGTATCAATTGCTTCAGTGAAAAATTAAAACAGAAAATAGATAATTTCCTCAATCAAATAGAAGCACTAACAAATTCATCCTAATCACCAAGTCTTGCAATTCACGGATGAAATTCGTCCAACGATCAAAAGATTTGAAACACTCTACATTCAAGATCAAACTTTACTCGCAAATCCAAAAATTTCAGTTCTTGTAACCTTGAAATACTAAATAGTCAAACCCTTAAATTAACTGAATTATATTTTTGAAATTTGATTCTATTTCTTAATTTGGTTTAGATAAAATTGAGAGAAAGAAATCGCGTAACTTACATAGGAGTAACTGGAACAACCACGGCGGGTATATGTCGGCCGAACACCGGTGAGCGGTGGCACTCCGTCCAGAACGAAGAGTATGTACAACGCTTGGGATTGGCTCTTTTGGAGTTTCTGTTAAATTAGCTGAAAAGAGACCAATTTTTAATTTTTAATTATTATTTTTTTGCGCTCTTTTTTTACGAGAGTGATATTATAATTATTACATTAGAAATTTTGTCTAGAGTCGTTTCCCTGTGCTTGCGCCTCGTATTTTTAATAGATTTTACGAGAATGATTAACCACGCATTAATCCCATATTTTCAATAATTAATTTTAATTATATATTTTATGAAATCTGAAATTGTTTAACTACACATTTTATCAATTTTTATCAAAATGTACTAAAAATTTGATTCTAATTTCAACCAAATAAGGGATAAATATACTTATAAGTTATTTATTGAAAGGTCGTATAATTAAAAATTTATTTGAAACAAAATGAAAATTTAAAAAATATGATTCAAACATGAATTTTCAGTTCAGTAAGTTAAAGCTCTCTCTCTCTCTCTCTCTCTCTCTCTCTCTCTCTCTATTTTTTTTCTTTCTTTCTGTGGAGCACCAAAAATCATAAAACATACTTCGATTTAGGTCTTGTTTGGTTTGGTATAAATTAAAATCAGATTTTTAGCAGATTTTGATAAAAGTTGATGAAATGAGTAATTGAAAAGTTGTAAGGTCAATAAAATGTATGGTCACCAAAAATCATAAAACATACTTCGATTTAGGCCTTGTTTGGTATAAATTAAAATCAGATTTTTAGCAAATTTTGATAAAAGTTGATGAAATGAGTGATTGAAAAGTTGTAAGCTCCATAAAATGTATGGTCAAAATTAATTATTGATTTTGATTAAAAATTAAAATCAGATTTTAATTTGAACCAAACATGGGCTTTAATTTCGTCATTTCTATCACCTATTGTCCTTGAAACTAATCATAGTTGACACCATACCTTTCCTATAACCTATTGTCCCCAAACTGATAATTAATTAGTTAACAATTGTATCATGTGTTTGTTTGGTATTATAAGTATTTATAATCAGTGAATCATATGAAATATGTGAATAATAAATTATAGTAAATTGTGAATAAATGTGTAGATAAAAAATATATTCGACCGGTTTAATTGAAAAAAATACAAGGTCTGCAAAGCCTATCCATAATAGATTTTAATATGTTCGACACATGGCACTCTAAAAATGAAAATAATAGAATGACCGTTCACTAAAATCATATATGGCAAATGCAAGAGTTGCGTTCAAATAATAAAATAGATTTTGCGTTCAGTCGATCGCTCGAAGAGTATTTCTTCCAATCACATGTTAATTGATTCAATTTAACGACGGCACAGGCAATTTGATTTTGAAGTTAAAAGGCGAAAAGAAAATGATTTTGACGTTCAATTAAAACACATAATTACAACAATGATGATAATTTGGATTTTAATTGAGTTGAAATTCATGATTCCACTTGACAGTCACTAAATTAATTTTTCAACAAACAAGTTAATAAAAATGCTCACTTATCTTGTTAAACCCAATTTCCCCATTTTAGTTAATTGCCTCTTTAGAGTGACATTAACTCTAATCAATTAGTTTAACTTATTATATCTCTATGACAATTAAACACGATTAATAACATTAAATATTCGTGAAAATAGCTCAAATGGCTATCTAGAGCTAGAAGTATATCTCTATCTCCTATAAGAACATAATTGTTCTATCATCTTGGTCTAAAATGTGCAAGAATTTCTAATAACCACACAAATCACTTGACATAATCACATAGTGGTCACAATAATGATAATGCACTAAAAACAACTATAAAAACACAAGAACGCAAACATTTATGCATTAACAAGTAAATATAGACATTTATATAGTTAGGTCAAGCTTCCTCGTTTATCCCAACATCAAAATGTTTAACCCATTGTATTTAATAGGCACAAAGTGAAAAGATTAAAGAAATACATCACAAAAGTTGAGAAATATACAAGACAAAGAAATAAAACCGTCCATTGGTCACGCTCTTGAAGCTTGCTTAGTTTTGGTCTTGATTTCTCTAAAATTTTATATCCTTTTGTGTGATATTTCCTCTCTTTTTTGCTTGCCCCCTTTTCTCTCTAGGCTAGGGTTTTTAAAATTGACCAAGAAATCACTACAATATAAAAGAGCCAAAGAAGTTGGCACCACGTGTCGCGATTTTTCGTCGTCGTCGAAAATATTTTTTTTTTCTCTCATGCATATCCTTATCTTCATGCAACCCATCTCATTTTCCATTTTCATACGTGATTAACTTCATTCATACCCCATCATTCATCAATCCACCAAAACTGATTCTTCGTCACTAATGAACTGAAAATCCATCCACTTTTCTTCCTTTACATTTTACTGTAATATTTGGTGAGTACTCTAGCATTCCAATTTCTCTGGAAACTTCGATTTCGTTCCAATTTTAGTTTCTTGTTAATTTTACTGATGTGGTGATATCATTAAGGAGACAGTGGAGGCTGTTGCAAGGCTGGGGACGGAACTGGTAAAGAGGAATTGGGATGGAAAATTGTATGCAGAAACAGGAAAACCATTTTTGCTGATGTGATGATGACATTAAAATCCGATGAGACCGTCGAATTTGGAAGTTATGGGGATATTTGTTCTCATGATAATAGTAAGGTTGCTTCAAGACTCCGAGGTCTAATGATCTGTTCTTTCGCAGAAGAAGCAAGTCCAAACATGATCATACTGTATTTTCCTTCTATTTGATTATTTTATAAATTTCACATATTACCATGAAAATGCATACCATTGATGGCCATCATCCATTCTTAAAACTCATCGTTGTGTGTGATAAAATATTGGCTCTAGAAGAAAGACTGTAAAAAGAAATTTCTTTGTGCTGCATGGAGACATGGGTGCGCGCACGGAGATGTCTCCATGTGGCATTCTTAAAACTCACCCTTATGTTTTGTAATAAATAGGTACACTTAATTGATAGCTATTATCGATTCTTAAAACGCACGGTTGTATATGATAAAATGCTGGTTCTAGAAAAAAATTAAAAAAAAAAAAGAAAAAAATTATCTTTGTGGCACATGGAGGCACGTGTCCGCACAGAGACACGAGCGAGTCTCCATGTAGTGTGTGTCTCTGCACAGCGTGGAGACACGGCAGACACCGTGTCTACCTTTTTTTTTTTGCTAGAAAAAAATACTGTCAAATTATTACTAAATTATTTCTCATTTTTTGATGTTTCATTCTATTAATATTAATACTAGAAAACATTCAATTCTATTATATATATTAATCTTTACAATTTTTATTCCTATGTTTGAATTCAAAATAAATAAATAAATAGCAAAAAAAAATCAATACATCCCCACTAAAAAACACAACTTCATTCTCTACATGAAATCAAAATTTCTTTCGGGACATTGTCATCGAGCCCCCATGAAGGGCGCTGCCCCCTCGACCCGGTCAGGTTGATCATCGTCAAGATCACTGCCCATGTATACTTTAATATCATTGTTCTAATAATAGTTAATGTCATCCTTCTTATTAACATATTCATTGGTGAGCTCACATTCACCCGTTTTGATGTTTTACTCAATTTGCAAAAGTTGCTCAAAATCTCATAATTGAAATATTAGAACTGAGTCAAAATCTTATTTTCCTTTTTGAATTAGTGAACAATTTTGTCAGATTAGATTAATGTTGCACGTAATGTATTAAGAGTTGTCAAATACAATTTTTCCCATTCTCAAGGTTGAATCAAGATACTATATGTTTTTTTTAAACATAAACTCATATTGTGAATAAATTGCATCTGATAAACATACTCAAATTGATTTATATTTGTATGTCGAGTTTGTAAATATAATTTGTATGTCGACTTTTATAGGCTTATTCTTTATTTTTTTACACGCTTATTTTTAACATTATCCAATTAACGTACAACACACGTTTACCCCACTAGTCACTACAATATAAAAGAGCAGAGAGATTTGGTGCCATGTGTCGCTTTTTCCCGTCGTCGCAATTCCTTTTTTTTTTCACTTTCGTCTTCATTTTCACAAGCAACCAACTGCCAATTTTCACATAACACCAACTGCTTAATGTTTTCTGTCCTTTTTTTACCTCATCTTTTTCATCTCTCGATTTTCACGCCGCCTTTCACCCAATTCATCGTATTCTGGTTGGGTTGAGCTTCAGCTAAGGTGCATTATGCATATTTTCCGTTGTGCTGGATGGGGTGTTGGTTGAGTGTGATGTGCATTGGAGACACGGGCGGTGTCTCCGTGTACACTGGAGAGCAAGGAGACACGGTCGGTGCCTCTATTGTGCATGGAGACACCGCGTGCCTCCGTGTGAGAAGGAGACAATGGCTGTGTCTTCGTCTCCCACGGAGACATCGGCGCCTCCGTGCTAGACGGAGACATCGATGTGTCTCCGTTTCGGTAACAGAGGCACGGTGTCTCCAAATGGGGACACCGCCCGTGTCTTCGTTTTCCATTCGTAACAGATGACTTTCTCTGGTACACTTTGTGTGAGATGGAGGCAAACCATTCACTTCATTTTTCATTTTCATTGTTACCACACCAACACTTCCTTCAGGAAAAATGGAAAATGCGAACATTTTTTTTCCTTTTTTCCCCTCTTCACACAACATCAACCGTCTCCATTTTCACTATTTTTTCCTTCCACACACAATCATCGCCTCATCCATTTTCACACACAAACTCAAAAACTCCCCCGTTCATTTTCTCTTATTTCTTTCACACATATGTCGTAGTCTCCAAGACATACCCATAGCAACTCATTCTAATTTATTTGCTTGAATTTATTGTACGTTGGTCTTCGTGTTGTTGTATTTTGAGAGATGATTTTGTTGTTGATTTGCAGGTAATGAGAATGGTCAAGGCTCAGAGCGACGAAATTGTGTCGATTGAGCTCCCTGCACCTACTTCTTGGAACAATTTGGGTATTTTTTTTATTCTATTTTTTGTTATTTTTCTTAGTTCCTTTATATTTATAGGTTCCTCAGGATCGTTTTGGATGAATTCATCAATATTTGGATAAGCATTACACTTCAACAATGCACTTGTATGTTTCATAAACCTTGGCTTTGTCTACTGTTAGTTCTGATTTTCATGTTCTTTGTTCAGTGTTCTATCTTCATTAAGCATTGAAAGTTTCCACAATTTACAAAAAATAACATTTTGAGTTGTTGGTTAATCGTTGATGGATGTGAATTACGAAACATATGTTGACAAAAAATGAAGGGTAGACTGAACCTTGATATTGAAATAGTGAACTAAGCTCTAATTAGATGAAATCTACATTGTCACATGTATTCTTGTCTTTCTAAACATTTCCAAAAGGTCGTGGCAAGTTTAAATCTTGATCTAGGCAGTCTTATTCCATATTGTCTCAAATCTTTAGGAGAGTGAAGTATAATATTTTTGCAAGGTAATTTAGTGCTAATTGCCCTATGATAATGGAGATTGAGTACAAAAATCTTGTGCTAAATGTGTAAAATCTTTAACATTTATTGTTTACTTAGCCTAATATTGTCTTCACAAAAAAAAAAAAAAACTTTGTGTGCGCATGGAGACGGCTTCCGTCTCTGTGCAGACGGAGACGAAAGCTATCTCCGTGCGCATATGGAATTTTTTTCTTCCTTTTTTAGCTATTGGCATTTTAAAACTACAAATGTGTCATATTCAAGTGGTGAAGATTTAATGGATCTAAGATAAAGTTTTGGAAGAGCAAGAGACTTTATCTTCTTTAACATGATTTTGATTTACTACGTTTGCAGAAAGGGGATGGAAAGCTAAAGATTAAATCTTTTTACTTGATTAATGTCTTAATGCGAAAAATGTGGTGAAGTTTAACATGGAAATAGTATGCCCGAGGGTAATTGAGAAGTAAACCACTAAAAATCAGATTTTCTATCTACGGCATAATTCTTGTTGGTGGCAGTAAAATGCCAATGTAGTTTCTAATTGGTTAATTTCTGCACCTAACTCTCTGAAATTTGTTGGATACTAAGAAAATAACCCCTAAAGAGGACTTGTTTCTGTGGGACCAGGATGGAGCACTAAAGATTGAATCTTTAGTTGTTAACATTGCTCTTGATTGAGTTACCAGTACTAATTGATGGTGGAGAGGGTTTAGAAAGGCAGTACGATATTTGGGTATGGATTAAGCAAAACCCAAGCTGAGGAAACTCTATGCACAAGGGAAAAAAAAAAAAGTTGAGAGAGAACCGCTAAATACTGAGTTTTCTCCTATTTGAAATCTTCCTATGGTGTCTTGTTGAATGTTGGCCGATCGTTTTACTGGTTCAATTTATGAATCATGGTTGGACTAAAAATATATCAGAATTATTTCTTAAACAAAAAGATAGTGCAAACATGTAACAATCAGCTTAAAAGATGTGTCATAAGTTAAATGTCCTTCATATGTTTGTTGTTACACTTCCTCGACTTTTACTTAATATATATTTTTTAAGAATAAAAATGGATAAAGATGATACGGTGTTCATGTGCCTGTCTCAATGTATTTGTATATGCGTGAATAATTGTTATACTTCTCTCTTCCCTTGTTTAAACTTGTGCATTTAACTCATTTTCACTGACATATATCTGTCTGATGAAGAGACACATATAGTCATTATTTCCACTTATTAGTGTTATATGACACCTGCTAATGGTATATGTACAATTTCCTCGAGCATGTGTGAAGAATTGTCTTTTCATTGTAGGCTTCTTGCCAAGCAGTTGTACCCTATCTAATTTACAAAATTCCAAGGCCTAAAGGCGGTAGCTTTTGGCTTAGCAATTCAAGTTATTGTCAGCTTCAACCTTTTACTGTCACTTGTGGTAAAAGTTTTTAGCTTTATCCTAGAAAAACTTAAGCAACTTTCTTGGTATCTTTGTTCTGTTCCAAGAGTCAATTTTTCCCATTTTCCTTGGTATTATTGTGACCTTTACGGGTGGCCCTCAATTTCTTGAAGTTCAAAAGGAGTCATTGGTGGAGTTCTTGCTATATTGGGGCTGGTACTGTTTCAAATAATTGATTACTGCCTTAGTTTCTTTTCTTCTTGGTTTGGTTGACAACTCTTCCTTACACATTATTTTCGCATAGGATTGGTTATTCAGATGTTGATTTTCTCTCAGTCTGGTTGGAAAGTCCACTAGGATTTGGCTTGCTGCTGGGCTATCGCATCGTACAGGGTTTCCAACTATATAACATATTTGTTAAGTAATTGAATTTCTTATTTAAGCAAATTAAGTAGGTGATGCATTAAAATCCCCAAGGACTTGAAGTGATGTTTATTTTTCGTGAAAGAAAATAATTACGGTTTCACTTCACTGATGAGGATGACCGTAAGCTGACCACAAGACATGCTTCGATTCAAAGTGTAATGAATTGCTAATGATTCCCGTATTTTGTTTGGCAAATGTTGATTATGAGGGGCACATGTTGAAATTGTTGTCTTCTAGGATATCTGCTACCTGCATTTGCTTAGTCGGATCTTTTTCTTCACCTCCGGGAATGCTTTTTTGATTATCATCTAATGAAGATGATG
>CAIGRL010309874.1:0-14533 GCA_903798325.1 Fraxinus xanthoxyloides
GAAGATGGTTCTCTCTGAGGTCAATAGTTGATTAAAAGAAGATATTTTAGAAGTGTTAATGTACGTGAAGGATTGAAAAGATGCTAATTATCGAATTGAAGATAAATATGCCGAAATTGCATGTAACCAAGTAAGTGATATTTATTTTCACCGTACTCATCACAAAATTTTATTTTCATACTTTTTAATTTTAAAAAAAATTGTACACATAACAAATTATTCATTTACAATTTTTAACTCCGCCTACTCGAAATTGAAGTGGCCGGTCCCAAACCCGGATAAAGGAGGAGGGTTTATTTTTATTTTTTTATTTTAAAAAATAAAAATATTTTGAAAAATGTATATTTAAAAAATTTTTTATAAAATTTTTGTGTGTGTGTGTGTATATATATAGTATAAAAGGGTGAACAAAAAACAAAACTCAATCTTTAAAAAGGCAATGGTCAAGATATATTTTATAAACAATTTTTTTTAAATGTACATTTCTTTAGAATATATGTATATATATATTTTTTAGGTTTAGTAGTAGTAAAAGAAAATACGAGCCAAGCTCACCCAAAAAATGAGGAGTCGAGCCGTGCGGGTAAGGGCCAAGCCGGCTCTGCCCATTGCCACCACTAACTTAGCATGCGATGAGCAATGACATCTCGGCTCATTGCGACGACTAACTTAGCATACGATGAGCAATGACAACGCCGCAACAGTTCGAAAGTTTCGAATTTCTTTTTCATAAAATCCAAAAATTTGAAAATTCGTATTCCAAAATTGAAGATTCTGTGGTACGAACTTCATCCCTAAAATTCTTAAATCTCAATAGTTTAACATGGATTGGCCCTAAAATAACTTGTTGAATCTAAAACTTCAAACTCTATGAAGCCTTTATCTTTCTTGCCAAGATCTCCATATCAAAATACTAAGAGCATTATAAAGTGCGTGACATATCTTAATCCATTGTTTTGAATTTTGAAGATCGACTGCAAGTTCTTTTAATTCTTTATTAGATCACTTTAATTTTTGATTTAACCTTAAAATAATTTTTTAATACGCAATTAATTACGTGTGTAAGCCAACATGACAAATTAATTTTTTCTCAACATCTAGTTCATAATTGCCTTTGATTAAATAATTTCTAAAATGCCCCCATCACTCACATTTCACTCACAAAGATCCTATTCTTTAATATTGACTATTTCTCATTTTATCTTTCTAAATTCTATTGCGCATTCAACTAAGGAATACTTGCAGCTATAGTACCAAACCTTTTGTTTTGTTTCAAACTTGATCCTAACCTTTCATTTGTACCAACTTGCATTTCAAAAACTTGCATTTGGAGTCCAACTACAATATCAAGCATTTCCCCTTTGCCAATAATTTTCTCCTATTTTCTTTATTTCAACAATAATCTTGTAGTCTTTCTCTTTCTCTTTCACTGAACGTCTATTATCACAATTTCTTTTAGGTCCATAAGGCCCGCAATCGAAAAAATGTAGTGAGAAAGATTAATATATGTGATTATCAACTAATCTCTCAACAAAACAATTCTGTAATTGGTTTGGTGGAGATGGATTTTCCCATTTTAGGGTTAGGTGGGGGTGAACGGGGGAAGGAGACAACCCTTTTCTTTTCTATCATTTCCGTTTATTTAATTTTATATTATAAACAATAAAATTACCATTTTACCCTTTTAAATTTATTCATAATTATTTTTTTGGAATCAACTCATCAATTTGGACCATAGATGCAAGTTTTTGAAATGTTTGGTATTGTGGTTAGTATAAATGAAAGGTTTGGATCTAGTTTGAAACAAAACAAAAGGTTTAGTACAGTGGCTGCAATTCTCCCTTCAACTAATGTTAATTAAGTTTTTTATATTGCATATTAATTAAATAATTTAAAGATGTATAAAAAGAATTGACGCTCACTAGTATGGTTTATTTTAAATATGATGTGTCCATGAAATGATAAAGAGTATGCTTGATAAAATCTCGAAGTTGAAATTCAACAATGACTATATGTTGTGTGGTTATGTCGAAGCTTGAGATTTAACAAAGTTTGGATAGATTCGAACTCTGTAAGAGTTTAAAGATGATAGAAGGCATGTAATGCAGCTGAATGAAGATGAGGGAAAATTCTAATGAACTAGAATTGAATCCAGAAATTCATCTTACCATTAACATCAATACAAGTGCAAATAAATAGGAAGAAGAAAGGGGTAAAAGGGTAAAGAACTATCCTAACAAACTACTCAACAAAAGCAATATTTTTGCACCTAACCATGTGCAATAGAATGTACTGGAAACATAGCTGGGTGATATGCTAGTCCCATTTTGAAGTATATACAGATCCAGCAGATATCCTAACTACATTATGAAGATAAGTAGGCTATTTGATAAGTAATATACATTATGCATTCTAACACCCCTCCTTAAGATGGAGAATAGCTGTCTTCTATTCCCATCTTAGACAAATGTGATCTCAAAGTGATAGAAGATAAAGCCCTAGTAAATATATCTACAAGCTATGATTGAGTGTTAACATAGGAGGTACAGATGTGTCCAGCTTCAACTTGATCCTTATTAGGTGACAATCCAACTCGATATGCTTGGTTCTCTTATGGAATACTGCGTTGGAGGCAATGTGTAATGCAGACTGATTGTCACAATATAGAGTAACTAGTTTGGAGTGATCAACTTGAAGGTCTCTCAGGAGGTACTTTAACCATGTAATTTCACAACAAGTGCTAGCCATTGACCTGTACTATGCCTTAGCAGATGATCAAGACACCACACTTTGTTTCTTGGATTTTGAGGAGATCGATGAATCTCTAAGAAAGATGCAGTAACTAGTAACTGATCTTCAAGAATCAGGATATGCTGCCCAGTCAAAATCACATAAAGCTTGAAGTTTTAAAGTGGATGAAGGTGGAAACAATAGGCCTTGTCCTGGTACCAATTTGAGATATCTGATTACCTTGTGAACTGCTGCAAGGTGTGCGTAAGAAGGGGCTTCTATGTACTGGCTAAGATTCTGAATAGCATAACATATGTCTGGGCTAGTTAAAGACAAATACATCAGTTTTTCCAATCAATTTTCTATAGACTGTAGAATCATGTATTGGTTTTCATGTGTCTTTTCCCAACTTCAGATTCTGGTCCATATGTAGTTTAACAGGTTTAGCTCCAAGTAGCCCTGCATCAGCCAACATATCCAAAGTGTACTTGCTTTGAGAGATGACAATTCCCTTGTTTGATCTTGCACTTCAAGGCCAAGGAAATACTTCAGATCACCTAGTGCTTTAATTTTGAACCTGCTATTGAGAAACTTCTGAATTGTATCTTAGTGATTCAAATTAGAGCCCGCTATGACAATATCGTCCACATAGGCAAGCAAAGCTGTGAAGGAATCATTTGTCGTCATTTTGAAAAGGCTGTAGTCAGCCTTTGATTAAGAAAACCCAAAATCTATAAGTGCTGTAGAGAATGTAGAACACCACTGCCTTGAGGCTTGCTTCAGGCCATATATACTTTTCAATAGCTTGCAAACTTGGTTGGGGGTCCCTTTTGTGTAGCCTGGACGTTTTTCCATATTAACCTCTTCATGTGAAACTCCATGTAGGAAGGCATTGCTCACATCAAATTGCTTGAGATGCCAATTTTGAACTACGGATATAGCCAACAGACATCGAATAGTAACAAGGTTTGCAACAGGTGAGAATGTTTCATTGTATTCTATTCCCTCTCTTTGTGTATATTCGTTGGCCACAAGCTTTGCCTTGTGCCTCTCAATGCTTCCATCTGAGTTATGCTTCAGCTTATACACTCATTTGCAGCCAATTGCTGTCTTTCCTGGTGGAAGGTCAGTGAGAGTCCAGGTTTTATTCAACTCAAGGGCTTCTAATTCTGATTTCATTACCTTGTACCAGTTAGGATCATTCACAGCTTGATGACATGTACTGGGTTCAAAGTGTGTGAAGATGGAGGTTGTAAAGGCTTTAAACTGAGGTGATAATTTATGAAAAGAGATGGTATTAGAAAGGGAAAATGCCTTACTTGCAGATGCTATGAACCTTGTCTTGGGAGAAGATTGGGATGGCTGAGTTGATGTGGCTTGATGACAGTGGAAATCTTGTAAGTACTGGGAAGCCCTCTTGACCCTTGTAGATTTTTGAGTGATAGGTGATGTGGGAGGTGATGTTTGAGGATTATTTTCAGGTGCAAGATCGTTTGAAATGTTCTGTTCAGGTGTTTGTGCTCTAGGTGAGTGGAGTATGGCATCTAATGTGGATTCATGGATATGATTAATATCATCAGGGAGTGGTTTGGTAAAGACAAAATCTGTTTCTTCAAATTTTTTTTTAGCTTGTTTGAAAGGAAAATAAGCCCCATGAAATGTGACATTCCTAGATATAAATATGGTTTTTGTTCGTAAGTCCATCACTTTGTATCCTTTATCTCCAAAGGGGTAACCTAAGAAAATGCAATGACGCCTTCTAGGATCAAACTTCTTTCTCCCATGTGTCAATGTTGAAGCATAACAAAGGCATCCAAAAGACCTAAGATGAAAGTAGGCTAGTGTGCACTGAAATAGTATTTCAAATGGTGACTTGCCTTTCAGCAGAGGTGTGGGAATTCGATTTATCAAATATGTTAATGTGAGGATAAATTCATTCCAATAAAACATAGGAGAACTTGACTCGAATTTTAAGGGTCTGGCAACATTCATCAAGTGTTGGTGCTTCCTTTCCACCACACCATTTTGTTGAGGGTCTCAACATCACTCCTTTGATGAATGATGCCCTTTAAGTTGTAAAAATCAGACAATTTGAATTCAGGTCCATTATCACTTCTTAAGGTTTTAACTGAGATCTGAAGCTGATTCTCTATCATTTGGATAAAAGCCTTCATGGAATGATCAACATCAGGTTTTTTTAAGTAAATAGACCAAAGTGGCACGTGAATAGTTATCTACAATCGAAAAAAAATATTTAGATACATCATGAGCTATAGTGGGGCAAGGACCCCAGATGTCACAATGGATAATTTCAAACAATTGCTTACGTGATCTTATGGGAAAAGGCTTTTTATGTTGCTTTGCCAATGGACAAATAAAACAAGGAACATTGCTGGTATTCTTGTAATGGGAAACAACAGAGTTATCAGAAATATGTTTCATTCTAGAGTCCGATAAAAGTCCTAAACGATAATGCCATAAGTTTGGTTGAACATCACAATTGATAATAGAGATTGTAGTGAAAGGTTGCCTAAGATTAAGGGCTGATAAGGTGATCATGAAAGCTGTGGGTGGAACCTTGTGTAGCATCAGTCGATACAGGCCATGCCATACTTCACCCTTCCCAATCGTCCTCCAAGAAAAAAGGTCCTGTACATAGTAGGCATTAGACATGAAGATTAGGCAACAAGGGATCTGTTGTGTTAATTTCTTGACAGACAGTAGATTGAAGTGAAATTTAGGAACACATAACACATCTTTGAGAAGCATAGAGTCTGTGATTTACACTATACTTGTATGTGTAGCTGGAACAATCTCACAAGTGGGCAACTTAACTGAGAGAGAAGTTTTAGATTCAATGCAAGCAAAGAGACTGGTATTGCAGATCATATGACATGTTGCACCAGTGTCAATAATCCATGGGATGCTATCAAAATTTTGAGAGTATGTGGGTATAACAAATAGATAGGCAGCTTTACCAGATAAATCAGATTGAGGGTTAGTTTCTGAATGATTAATAGTTTACACATGATTGATAGAATGAGTGCTCTATGAACTTTCCCTAGGTCGAAGCAAGGCAAGGATTTCTTCATATTGTCCCTTGGTTAGAGAAATTGGCCTCTCACTCTCTTCTTTCACTACACTAGATTGATTTGTAAAACCTCCATCTCTCCTCTAGACTCTGTGTAACTTGGGATTAGGTGGATAACCTCGTAGCTTAAAGCATTTTTCCATAGTATGCCCTATCATGTTGTAATGTGTGCAAATAAGAGGCTCACTATTTCCTGCCTTAAAACATTTGTCTACGCTGTGTCCAGGGATTTTGCAAGGTATGCAATATGGTCTATCCCTTTTACCAGTGAAGTTCGATTTTCCATAGTTGACAGTCCTGTTATCTCAATAGTTTTTCCTAGTTGCCATTGCAATGGCTTCATTGTTCACAACAGTTGAGGTAATTTACCTCTGTCTCTCCTGCTGCTGTATGTAGGAAAACACTTTGTTTATTGGTGGAATGGGATCAAGTATCATCACTTGAGCCCTTTTGTTATCATACACTTCATTTAGCCCCATTAGAATTTTGATTACACAATCACGTTGATGTCGTCCACTAGTACTTTCAATTGTCCATAGCTACATTCATGGATAGGATCATAGACTGATAGTTCATCCCAAATGGTTTTTAATTTACCATAATAGATACTTACAGAGTTCATATATTCTGGGTCCATTTTGTTGGGAGAGTTGATCCTTAAGTTCAGCCCATATCTCATTTGCCTCATCTATGAACGCAACACTGGATCTAAGAGAGGGAGATATGGCATTTTGAATCCAGCTACATCATTAAATCTCTCCCATGGATCGAAGGAGGTATTGGTTGGTTCAGGCCTAGGTAGTGTTCAATTGATGAAGCCAAGCTTGCTCGCCAGCTCGCCAGAGTGCCCTTGACCAAGTAGGATAATTTTATGTGGTCAGTAAATCTGTAACGAGAATGACTTCTAGATTATCTGAGTTTTCTAGCCTGTAATGATCAGAAAGGTCAGGAGTTTGGATGGGCGTTGAGTTTTCACTGGTGGCAGAATTCATTTCAGCAATGGTAGTCATTGCTCTGATACCATGTAAGAATTTAAAGATGATAGAAGGCGGGTAATGCAGCTGAATGAAGATGAGGGAAAATTATAATGAACTAGAATTGAATCCAGAAATTCATCTTACCATTAACATAAATACAAGTGCAAATAAATAGGAAGAAGAATGGGGTAAAAGGGTAAAGAACTATCCTAACAAACTACCCGACAAAAGGAATATTTGTGCACCTAACCATGTGCAATAGAATGTACTGGAAGCACAGCTGAGTGATATGCTAGTCCCCTTTTGAAGTATATACAGATCCAGCATATATCCTAACTACATTATGAAGATAAGTAGGCTATTTGATAAGTAATATACATTATGCATTCTAACAGACTCTAAGTTATCTATTCTCGTTGAAGTATCTTCGGAGGACAGGCAACAATCTACCATATTCATTTAGAACATGCTTAGGATCGGAGAACCAAACCCCATATTGAATCTTGGCGTAGGCGTAAAATCTACACCTAAGTTTTAATGGTGCTTTACCTAAAAAAAAATTCATTCGCATAATGCTCTTTATCGATTCAGATTGAATGTTTAAAAAAATAATTGTTGCTATAAGAATTGTAACACATTTCACGGCCAAACCGTTAATTTTCAAATTTATTTAGAACTCGAAAATAAATTGTTTTGAATTACTTTTAAAGATTGTCTAAAAGTAATTCATTTGCAAATAAAATATATTAATATTATAAGTTATTTTTTAAATTAAGTTTATTGTTGAAATTGGACGTCAGTTGATCAAATACATGTGCACAATATTGAATTAAACATTATCATAAATACTACCCCATGATTTAATAATATACACCCCTGTTTTAAGAATAGTGACTTCCTGAAGAATATATGTTTAAAATGTAGGAAAAAAAATTGGGTTCACTTGCAAATATTTAATTTTATGAATGTGTGGTTAAATTTGAGTTTTTGAAAGAAAAAAAAATTGTTGTAGACAAACAGGTGCTATGTAGAATTGAATTTTCCAATGTGAAGATATTCATAATATAGAAGAACAAATGGACTACAATTAATAAAATGACACGTTTTTGTAAATATGTACCTCATGATTCATGGCACATGCACACAAGGAAAAAGAAAGTTGAAAATATAAGGATAACATAAGACTATCGACGTGTTATCCATATCTCTTTGATAGACACACGCACAAGAGAGAAAAGATTAATGTATAAAATATATGAATAAGATAAGAAGAATGACACGTAAAGATATAAAAACTTTAGAGGACGAGGCTGTACAAACTCTAGGTCATTCGTTTAATCGAATTCAAGAATATGCCATTGCTGGACAAAGAGGGCCCAAAAACCATGACTTTTAATCTACGTTCTAGGTCATGTCCTCACTCCTATATGTTTATTGATTGATGGGTCTATACTTAGACAGCAATGTTCCCATTGTTTAAAGACTAGATTCCTTCGTGGTCCATGCCTAATCTGTTTCATTTCTCACCATAATATTTAAATGGAATTGAATGTGACAGATGATCAACTATGTAAGTGGAAATAAGATCTTAATGATTCAATTTATTTTGACTTTTATTTACCATAGTGAAGATATAAATGCTTAACGATGACGTCATCGTTTTATTGGGGTTACAAATCATCTAGTTATAGTGAATCTTCGTATTAAAGTAAGGATAAATCGAAAGGAATTTTATACAAAAAATATTAAATGTATTAAGAATAAAACTTAACTTCATGTTATTTGTAAAATTCCATTTATCCTATGTAGAGTAAAACTCCATATTAAGTTTGACAGCCCCTTCCCATAGGAGGTGGGGCCCGCACCCACCCCCTATGTGAGGGCGTTGTCACCCATGATTATCTCCCCTCTTCAAAATATTGGGTTGATTTTATTTAGCTGAAATTAAATTCCATACGAATTATTTTCAGAAATAAAGTTTTGTGACATTAATTTTAGTTCATGTTCCGTTCGTGAAGAATACTTGTCAATACTTTTGTTCATATGGTAACATTAATATTGTGCTATATTAACTTTGGAAGAAGGGTTGTATGTTGGAAGATAAACGTCCATTTGATCATATTAGCATTAGTACAAAATGGTGAAATCTATCTTAAGGAGTTTTGCATATCTCACTTCATTTCATCTCTTCCTAATTTCTACATGTCAGTAAGTCGCATATTGTGCATATTTCGATGCGTTTCAGTAAGTCGCAATTCTATCCAATATTTTGCACTAGTAAATCACGACTTCAACGTATTTGCATTCATGCATTTTTGGTTAGAATATAATGTTAAGCCAAATTTCGTGTGCATTTTATATTCTAATTTTCTGTTTAGAATCTGAAATGTTATATTTCACTCGCATTCCATTTATGCTTATATTTTGTCCACTATGTAAGTCAGAGTCCATTTCTATATGATTCGATAGTTAAATTCAGTTTAAATGCAATTTTTGAATGTAGTATTTCATTTATTAAAATTTGGAATTCTGTGTGAAATAACGAGTTTCGACCCCAACTAACACCCAGAGAGGGATGAATAGGTGTTTATGTGGAACAAAAATTAACAATTAATAAAAAACAAATCACTTTTAATTGTTTCTAGATGGTTAGTCAATCAATTCAGTTTTCCTATGGTTTGAATGCCGCAGTTATATAGAAAGCAGTATATAATTTAAAATATGATGACGGAGAAAACCCGTAACGGGTAAAAACTCCAGAACCAAGCCAATAACAGTTCACAATAAAGGAATCAACTTACAGTACTGTCAAACTCGACTAACTCTAATACTTTCTGTCCTTCTGACTGTAATCACCAAAGTCCTTCTGAATTGCGTGCTCCTCCACCACTCTAGGCCTTCTGAATGGATGAATGAGAACTTCTTGTTTTCCAACAATCAGAAACTCCAATCACCTTCCTTGATCTTCAGAACTCTGATAGATGTTATGGAAGTAAGTATTTTGGTGTTTGGTTTAAGTGAGGAAGTTATGGAAATAAGTGTTTTGGTGTTTGGTTTATGTGATGATGATGTTTTCCAAATCAATGATCCATTCAAAATGATAGTTGAACTCGAGTAATGATATCGAATTATATGAAGAATGCAAAACATTGTTTTTCTCAATGTTTAACCAGTACTTTTCGAATGGTGGCATCCATATATATAGTGAAGATGTTTTGGATAGTATGGGCCAATAAAAACCTTGAAAAATCCGAATTATGTTTTTTGGGGATAAACTGTCACTCGAGCGAAAGCTAGTTACAGACGAGTGATGGTGTGTCCTCTACTAATGAAAGTCAAACTAGAAATTGCATATTAGGACCTATACATAAAACTCATTTTCACGTATATTATTATTTTCTCCCCCAGACTTTGAGTTTATTTTTTTCGCAAATTTATATTTTTTTTTTCAAATTCTTCACTTTTTAATGTCTTATGTTCAGATTCTTCTCCATTAAACGACTAAGATGACCACTGTAATGAGTTTTGGACCGATATCTACTAGTTAGTTGACTATAGGGCATTAGGTTATGAGAAACCCCTAAAGCTTATTTAATTGAGTCAAATAAGCTTCGAAAAAGAATATAAGATAACATTTTTATTTCATTTAAAGGGATATACTCAAGTTTAGGTCTACTAAATTAAGGTCAATCCATATTCAAGGTCACTTTACCAACAGATGACACCTATCCCAAATCTCACCTATGCAGTCAAGGCTTACTTACAATATCATAGTGTGTACAGTGCAGATGGTACATAGAGAAACATATACTAAGTACTCCATATCAACCTAAATAAAATAATGACAAATATGTTACAACACATCAATTCAACTGTACTTGGTCACAATACACATGTTTAAGTAAATTATATATCATGTTGTAATAAAGAATTTTCTCTCAATTTTTTTTTCTCAATTTTTCAATTCTTTTTATTTTTTATTTTAAAAAATCAAACTACCTAAAAAGTAAAATCAAACAAACAAAAAGAATGAGATGCATGCAATAATGAATGGATCAATTTAAAAGTATAAGCATGCATTTATAGTGCATAATCAATTAGATATGTAAAAGGGCTCTTACCATTAAGAGCATCGTGATCAATAAAAAAATATTTTCATATCACTCTTTTCACCCAAATTTGACTAGTGGAAGACTTATCCTTAGTCAACTTAGTCATAAGCTTGATCAAATGACTCACTTGATGAGTAAGGAAGTCAATTAGATCATCAAAATCCTGATTTCTAACTCTATTGAAATTCTAATTTCTATTTCTATTAAAGAATTTATGATACCAAGGTCTTATATATCCTACATCACTACAATTGAAATAGGTAGGGATACAAATGGGTTAGGAAGTATTAGCCATGTTATGATTGGTCTGATTATATCCAAGACCTTGCCTATTCCAAGCTGGTTTGTTCACGTTGAAAAGTCTGTCCAATTTTTGAGATCCACTAGAGAAAGCATGAAGTTGAGACTTCGAATCATCAAGTTCACTAAAAAGGTTCTAATTTCTCATTATCAACGATCAACTCACTCAAATTTTTGGTAGAATTCTGAAAGTCAGCTAGGACTTTCTCTCTCTATCTCAAGTTCATTAACCTTCTTCAATACGACTTTATTGACCTTCTTTATCTTAAGACTCTCTTCAAATAATTTTTGATGAGCCTCACCAATCTCATATTTAGAATCTTCCTCATATGGCTCAACACTATCTACTTCCTAGTCCTTCTCACTGTCCTTATCAAATTCACTTTTAATCTTAGTAGTGAAGCCATAAACTTTATTTCATCCTCACTGTTAGAGGTATCACTCTAAACACTTGAATTGGATTCATCGTCAATTAAAGATACAACCAATACCTTACCCTATCCTTTATTCAAGTTCTTCTTATAGCTAGGACATTCATTCTTAAAGTGATCAAAACCTCATGACATCTAACTGACTGAGATTTCTTACTAGAACTCCTAGCATTAGCTTTATCACGCTTGTCTTTCTGAAATTTACTAGGGGCATCCTTCTTCCTCTTTTGAGGTTTTCTCCTATTGTTGAAAACTTTTTGGAATTTCTTTACAAAATAACCTATCTCATCATCCTTAAGGTTCTCAATGTCAATAGACTCGAACTCATCTTCCATAATAGTATTCAAGGCTACAGATTTAAGCTTCTTTGGTTGAGATATGGTGAGTTCATAGGTTTGAAGAGATCCTACAAGTTCTCCTATCTTACATTATCTAAGTCATTACTCTCTTCAATGGCAGTAATTTTAGGTCTAAAGAGGGTAAGGATCTAAGGACTTTTCGGACTATTTTGGACTTAGAGATTTTTTCACCTAGATTGAAACTAGAATTCACTATGTCATTTAACTTCACATATAATTTATCGAACGATTCGTTATCCTTTATTCTAATTACTTCAAATTTAGAGGTCAACATATGCAACTTGGAGTTTTTAACGCTTTCGGTTCCCCTGTATGTGGTCCCTAAAATATTTCAAACCTCTTTCACGGTTTCACACATAGACAATCTCCTAAAATCTTAGCAAACACAGTCAAAAACATTGCATGAAGCCCTGTACTATTTCAGTTGCACTCAGCTAATCCGTCCTTGGTCCAAAGACAAATTTCAGTGGTGGTAATTATACCTGAAATAGTAAAGAAAGGGACAGTCCAACTATTTTGCACGCTAACTCAAATCCGCAAATCTAGAGACTTAAGGAGAGCTCTCATCCTAATCTTCCAATATGCATAATTGCTTTTGTAAACAAACGGAGGCATGAAAAGAGACTGACTCATCTAGATTAAATATGGGCTAAGAATCGAAATGAGGCTCTGATACCTATTGAAATAACGAGGTTGGACCCAACTAACACCTAGAAGGGGTGAATAGGTATTTCTGCGGAATTAAAATTAATAATTACTAAGCAACAAGTTATTTTTAATTGTTTCTAGATGGTTAGTCAATCAATTCAATTTCCTATGGTTTGAATGTCGCAGTTATGTAGAAAGTAGTAAATAACACAAAATATGATGACAGAGAAAACCCAAACTGGGTAAAAAATTCGAGCCCAAGCTAGTAACAAATATATTATAGATAATGTGAACTTACAATATGATTCAGCCTAGAAAATCACTAGACTCGTTGATTTAATCCTTACAATCTCCAAGATCAACTGGAATGTGCTTCAGTCAAACCTGCTCCCAATTTTTTGAAATTGTCTATCTCATGTGGACCACTAAGAATGCCTTGTTCTTATATTATTCATGTGCTTGCTCCCCAACCTCCCGCAATTTTCAGCAACTTTGAAATATATTGCAAAAGTACATTCCTAAATATGAATTTAGGACGTGGGTGTTGGATTTTTCAATTTGATGTTTTTCCAAAGTGTGGTGGAATGATCTCAAGAATGAAAATGATAAATCACAAATGATGAATGTTTTCTTAGATCCTAAAGAATGATATGAGGCAAAAGAATAATAAACAACAACACAAAAAATTGTGCAAGGGCTTGAGTATTTATAGTAAAAGGTAGTTACATAGTATAGGCCCATTGAAAGTCTTTAAAATGTGAACTAGGGTTTTCTCGGGAAGCACTGCCGCTTGAGCGATAGCTCAGCTACAGGCAAGCAATAATTGAGTAGTCGACGGTATTTTTATCATAGCTTTATCTCCTAATATTCGATTGAGGTGATTCAAAATGCATTCGAAAGCTAACCCAGAGTGCTACAATTCTTCTAGAAATAGATTTATCTATATTCCAATGTTTTCTATGTGAAAATGCATTGCAAGTTGCGGCTGAGAATTTGGAGCATAACTCGTGCAGCTTTTTGAAACTCTTCAGACTTTTAATTGCATTTCCTTGATCATATGTGATATTCTTGGCATCTTGGACTCCTTCAAGGACTATACTACCAATAAAATAACTCTATGACTTTTACAAATATTTTATTACAGTCATTTTGTCTAAAGAATTGCCAACACACTAAAAACCTAATACTGTGATCATATTTCATTTGTGCATTCGCATGCAGCAATCACTAAACTTTATGCAGAAATTAAAATTGCATCCTGAGTACTAAAAATGTTTCACTATTACATGCATATTCTGAAAGTTTCTGCCTGTCTGAATCTGAGTTGATTTACATTTCAATGCATTAGAATAATCAATTGTATGTAAATCAAAAACTTCAAGTTTATGCATGCATTTTTCTAATTCATTCAGTTAGCATTTAATTGGTTTTTAGTCATTAAAATTTTAGTTTCAATTATCTTACTGCTGGTAATACTTGCGCATTAATTAAAATGAACATCTTGATTATTACAAATGTTTAACGTACTATTTAATTAGTTTAGAATCATGAAAGTGCGTGACCTTTCAAGTTTTGGCTTGCGTCTTAACACCTGATGACGGTTGTTTCATGAAACTGTGTCAATTCAAAAGAAACTGTTGTGTGTATTTCAACATGATTTCAACGGCCATCCGTCAATATGAATGAAGGGTTGCTTCATTTATAATCTTCATTTGTACATCGAGATATGCATTTTCTTCTTGATAGTTCTCTTTGTTTAATTTTGTCTTCATCAATGACGAACATTCTTTATAGTTGTTGCTAATTATTTGACATTTCTAGTCATTTTATATGTTGTATAAAATTATTTATCTAGTCGGTTAATATAATTAACGATATGATCGAA
>CAIGRL010309900.1:0-15372 GCA_903798325.1 Fraxinus xanthoxyloides
TTTTTTTTTTTTTTTTTTAGATGGAAAGATCTGTGCTTGGACTGTTGAATTTTCTGGGATTTTAATCTTTGGTCATTTCTTGTATTTAAATACTTTCAAATTCGAAAGCTGTTTGTGAAATTGGACTTTGGTTGCAGGTCATCTCTTGGATCTGCTGGAAAAGGAATATTGTTCAACGTTGAATTTCGTTCATTGTGTGCTGTGTCTATGATTGAAATTTAACTCGGTTGACGAGTTGCCTCGGTTTCTGTTTGGTTCTTGTTAAAGTTGATTGTTTTGAAATTTTTAAATATCAAGGTTACAAAAGGATTGGAGCTTTGATTGAAACTGAAGGAGACTGATTTGGTGTGACGGAAGATGGAGAAAAACCGGGGAGAAGAAGATTGGAGGGATATGGTGCGGAAGATGCTTCCCCCGGGGGCTTCCATTCCCGATGACGATAAATTGGATTACTCCATAGCCATGGAATATAATGGCCCTCCAATTTCGTATGAGCTTCCCAGTGTAAAACCCCTTGATGTGAATTCAGATGCTATTCCAACTGCTGAACCTGTTTCAGAATCTACGATATCATTGTCTCGTGATATGGCCCCTGTAATGGAACCAATTTCTTTGCCGCTTTCTCGTATTGCAGGTGTCACAAGTCCACCTAATCAAAGTCCTAGGATGTCAGGAAGTTCTGTATCTGAGGTTTCTGTCTTGCAAAATGCTGATTTTTCTTCCCCTTCACCTTCAGCTTCCCCAGGGTCAGTGCACAATCCTGATAATAACGCTTCAAAAGAGTCTGCCAATAGAGGAAGAAGAGCAACATTGGTCACTTTTAATAATGTTGATAGATCTGAAAGGAGAGTGGTAGATGTAGAACAACAAGTGTTTCCCGAGTTTATTTCTGTGACCAAAGAAAAGAAGAAGAGGAAGAAAACAAGAGTGTGTTATAGGTGTGGAAAGGGAAAGTGGGAGACCAAGGAGTCATGCCNAGTCCACCTAATCAAAGTCCTAGGATGTCAGGAAGTTCTGTATCTGAGGTTTCTGTCTTGCAAAATGCTGATTTTTCTTCCCCTTCACCTTCAGCTTCCCCAGGGTCAGTGCACAATCCTGATAATAACGCTTCAAAAGAGTCTGCCAATAGAGGAAGAAGAGCAACATTGGTCACTTTTAATAATGTTGATAGATCTGAAAGGAGAGTGGTAGATGTAGAACAACAAGTGTTTCCCGAGTTTATTTCTGTGACCAAAGAAAAGAAGAAGAGGAAGAAAACAAGAGTGTGTTATAGGTGTGGAAAGGGAAAGTGGGAGACCAAGGAGTCATGCCTAGTTTGTGATGCAAAGTATTGCAGCAGCTGTGTGCTTAGAGTAATGGGTTCGATGCCAGAAGGGCGTAAATGTGTTACATGCATTGGTGAGCCAATTGACGAGTCGAAACGATTCAAATTGGGTAAACATTCAAGGGTATTGTCACGATTACTTAGTCCTTTGGAGGTAAAACATATAATGAAATCAGAGAAAGAATGTTCTGCTAATCAGCTTCGACCGGAGCGGCTGATCGTTAATGGATACCCCTTAAAACAAGAAGAGATGGCAGAACTTTTTGGATGCCCTTTACCTCCTTGGAAATTGAAGCCAGGAAGATATTGGTATGACAAGGAATCAGGTCTTTGGGGAAAGGTAATTCATTTATATCTGCAGCTGACTTCTGTTTTTTTTTTTACAGGGAAAAGAAGAAATGCTAATACGGTTTTTACATTTCCATCTGACAGGAGGGAGAAAAACCAGATAGAATTATAAGTTCTAACATAAACTTCACAGGGAAACTCAGTCCACATGCAAGCAACGGGAACACTGAGGTTTACATGAACGGTCGACAAATTACAAAACTTGAACTGAGAGTGCTGAAGGTTGGTCTTTCGTTGCATGACTACAATTGAAGTGTACGATTCTTCAGAAAACATATGTAGGCATATGTGTACTCATGCAAGTTCGTACTAGTATTTTATTTCTGAAACGTAGAAAAATAAGTTGCTAGTGATATAATACCTCATTCTGGTTTTTATTCCTTTTACAAATCCATTAATATTCTTTTTTGTTTGATATTTTTACGAGGATAAGTAAGACTGGAAAAGAAAGTTTGACCAAATGAGGTTTTATGCATTTCTTGTGTTGTTTATGAACTTACTAATTTGTAATCAAGACTTCTTATCTTGGATTTGCGATTAGGTTCTTCAGTTGAATACTACAAATTAGATGTCGTGAATACTTAGCTTTGTGTACTGTAGCTTAAATGATATTGATGAGCCCTCAGTAATACGATGTTCGTACGAGATAAATTGATACATCTTTGCATAATCCAGTGAAGAATAGTTCATTTGATCTTTTACTGGACGAAGATATCCGTGAAGGACTGACATGGACTTCAAGGGAATGCTATGTGTAATGAAATCAGAAGTTGCCATTCTAATGTTGGATTTGTAGAAGTAAAAGTCAAACCATAAGGTTCGGTAGTCTGCTTAGTCAAACATGAGGTAGACCTATGTTAGGACAAGCGGCATGGCTCCCCGTGGGTTCTGCTATGGAATCTGATTCTTTTTCATTATTTCAGTGGATTCTCCTTGAGTATATATGTGGTCCACTAAAGCACTGCACTAAAAATGCATATACAAGTAGCTGAACGAACTCGTGTTTAAGTTACAGGCTTTTTCCTAAATTTTCATTATGAATTCATTTTCTATATGATGTTTATGGTATCATATGTGAACTGGATATTGACAACAAAAGTCAATTTAGTACTCGTTATTTAACTTCAAAACTATGCTGATTAGGAGGGAATATACAGAGAGAAATAAATTGAATCTTCAAGTAATCCTTATAAATAGACTCGAGGAGAAACTGGATGACATGTAATTTCTTATAACCCCATACAAGGGGAAAGGATAAAAAGGCTTCTGAAATAAGTTCCTGGGTGTTCCCACCTTGTACATAAACCCCAATTAAGAGTAGAATGAACTTAGCACCTCGTTCGTGTACATGATATCTTGTGAATTTTCCTTTTTATGTTCTGAATTCCTTGGTCATAATTTTTAAACTAGATGTCAATTTTTTCAGTGAAATTATATTGTGCATCATCTTGCTTCGCTGCATTTTGTGGCCCTTCATTTGCCCTATAGTAGTAGTACTTAAGGTCAAGAAGGAAAAGAAAGTAGTGGTGGAAAAGTAGGAAAAGAATTGTTTCAGATTCATATGGATATCCCTTTTTTCTGGTTCAGACTGGTTTGGTTTGATACAGTCAGTTTTTCAGTTTCTATGAACAACTGTAAGAGCAATTATGAAAGCTGACACAGATGGCTCCACTTGAGCTCTTTAATTGATTTTCCCTTCTGAGATGGGAGTTGAAATTTTAATTTATAAAGATATTAATCACAGAGAAACTGATTGGGGCAAGTGCAAAATGCATGGGACAGGTAACAAAGAAATCTAGAATGGTGTGTTGATCAGGCACTGGAGCCTGTCACTTTAAATTTGGTTTAGATTTATCTGTTACTTACGTTGTTTGAGTTACAGAAGTTATCTATATATGTTATTATACATATGTAGGATTTTTGACACGCTGCACACAACTGTCAATGTCATCCAAGAGTATATTCAGTGTCCTCAATATTGTGAACTGATAATTAAAGTTTGTAGTTTCCTCATATTTGGGTTTTTTGTCCACAAAAAGTAATTTGGAATTTTGAAAAAGGAAAATGGTAATGATTAGTATAAGAATTTTTGAAAAGAATTTCGGAATATTGATGAAGCTGTATGCTGGCTTAATATGTGTTTTAAGTGAAATAAGGTATTCATAAACTGTATTATCTTGTGCTCGTTCCATTTTTTTTTTCTTGAGTTTTGTACAGTTGAATGTTTAGCTTGTCTTTCTTTATTTGGGAACTAATCTTTCTTTTTATTTTGAAATTATACTATCTGTTCCTTGCTAAAACAGTCATTGCCATCGCAATCTAAGATGGCTAAAAACTTGAATTTATCCTTTACCTTTTATCGTTTATTCTGGGAATGTCATGTGATGGTCTCATGAGCTAATCTTATTTGATAGTGAATATCATTCCCAGGTTTGGCATTTATGTTAGAAAACACCATTGTTTATATTCTTATTTGTTTTTCTTTTTCTTGATTCCAAGTGCCCATTTCTTGTGTTATGGGAACACATATAAATAAGATATGAAAAAGAAAAACAACTAGAAGACTTAAAAATGGAAGAACATATATAAATAAGATCTGAAAAGAAAAACAACTAGAAGACTTAAAAATGGGAAGGAGGGGAATTTCAAGAACACAATATATAGTTCTTGTTCATTTGGGTTTCTGCTTCAAGATTTAAGATATGCATTGTTGAGGGTAAAATCCGTCTTCAATTAAAGATGATACCAATGATCAACGTATAAGGCTTAGGTTATTCCTTTTAACAAGTTGACCTTTTCAGATGGAATTCAAGTACGGTATCAAAGCCCAATGCTCAAACAAGCCAACATCTTGCGAAGGCATCAGACATGTTAATCGTAAAATTTGAAGATGATAGTAATGGTCAACATATGAAGTCTTGGGCCACTCTTAACAAGGTTGACCTTATAAGATACAACCACAAGACACAATATGTACCCAAGCTAATTTTGTTGCCATTTTTATTGCTTGAAGTCTGTGTCTTTGGCCTTATGATTCAACTTTTGAAAGGAAACCTATGCTTTGTCAAAATTTCTGGTTTTAGGATATTTGGCCTACCACACATAATTTTGTGTGCTTTTGCAGCTCGCGAAGGTGCAATGTCCTCGTGATACCCATTTCTGGGTATATGATGATGGTCGATATGAAGAGGAAGGACAAAACAATATCAGGGGAAATATATGGGAAAAGGTATGTTTCAGGAAAATGCATTATATATGCCTGCTGAAAGTACTTGATCTAGTGAATCTTTTACCAAATATCACAAATATGACTGTGCTAGGCATCTACACGTTTTATCTGCTCCTTGTTCTCTCTGCCTGTACCCCAAGGTCAGCCTCATGGACAGAGGGACGAGACTAGCAATTATTCTAGCGTACCAAATTATCTAGAGCAGAAAAAAATTCAGAAGCTTCTTCTGTTTGGACTACAAGGTTCTGGGACCAGCACTATTTTCAAACAGGTAACCATGTTAAGATTCTTGGGAGATATTTTATTACATAAATATTATAGCTGTTTATATTGGGGAAAGCTTCAACATATATATTGCAAAGTTTCAATACAAGAAGAATTTTGAGAAGCTAACTTTATTCCAGGACAATCGGAGGTTATTTATATGATCTAAAGATTCAAAATGCCGTTTTCTCACTTGGCGTATTTGTCTTAAAAAATGCCGTATTTTTCCGTAAGAACCTTTATATATATCTAAGAACTTACTTTCTGCTTTTCCCTTCTTTATCAATATTTTAATTATTTGACTTTCAGAATATTTATAAAAACTTTGCCTTCCGTTTTCCATAATTCAATTTGGTTCCTAGATAAATCCATGCCTTCTTTGATAATATATCAATGGAATTGCAAGGTCAGCACCTGAACTCTTCAATTGTTGCAGATCTTTTGTTGGTTACACAAACAGATAAAAAGTTTTTTATTTTTTTATCCCAATGTTACTTTTTTCCCAAACCTCCTACCATAGCATTTCTGTGATTTAGGATGATTACTTTAGATACTAACTTTTAGTAGTACATTTGATTGGATTTTCCTTAAATGCTGCGATTCATTTTTCTCTCTGTTGTATCTAATCAGCTTTTCCTCTTTGTTGTGCCAAATTGAACAGGCCAAAATTTTATATGGCAACAAGTTTACTACTGAAGAATTGCAGGATATTAAGCTTATGATACAGAGCAATATATACAGGTATCTCAGTATTCTACTTGATGGGCGGGAACGCTTTGAGGAGGCGGCCTTGTCGAAGACAAAAGAAGAAGGTTCTAATGAAAAAATCTGTGAAACAGGTATATCTGAACAGTGACAAGAATTTTTACTCAGTTCTCATTTTTGAAAACAAGGGAAAATATGAGATCTCACATCAATCAACTTGGTAATTTTTTATTGTTTAATTAGTATATTCATGGAATCAACTAATGAGCTATCTGAAATTATTTCGGGAATGACTACATGGAGATAGACCACTATATAGTTATAAACCAAACTTTTTGCCACATCTCTAGGCATGTCAATCATTTTCTGGTGATATTGCACTGCATATCATTTTTCGTTTAGATGTACTTTGCTGCGATTTTCCTTATCATCAATATTTGACTGATTATGTAGCATTAGTTTAATGATTTTTAGTATCTGACCTTGGCCTCGTACAAAGTGCTATAACATATTTTTCCTTATCTGTAGGAAGAGGTCCAAGAGAAAAACCAAAACATTAAACTCTTTTCTGATAGGCTTCCTCAAGTGAATGTCTTCCAGTTAATTATTTGTTTCTTTCTAGTCCACATGTCTAGTCGAACTAAAGTAGATTTATATTCAGCAAGAAAAAGAAGCGAGGTTCTACTTTCTTGCCAGAGAATATTGATGTTACAAGGGGAACGTTTATTAATTTGCCCTTTTCCTGGTCTGATGATTGAGTTTGAATTCTTCCCAGGTGGAGCAAACGGAAGTACTCAATGCGTCTATTCCCTCAATCCGAGGTTGAAGAGTTTTTCTGACTGGCTGCTGGATATTATTGCCACTGGAGATTTGGATGCATTCTTCCCTGCAGCTACACGCGAATATGCTCCGCTCGTTGAAGAAGTGTGGAGAGATCCTGCTATACAGGAGACCTATAGGAGAAAAGATGAGCTTCACTTCCTACCAGATGTCGCAGAATACTTCTTGAGCAGGGTATTCTTTTGTCTTCTTTGTCTCGTTTTGCATATTTTGTTATAGCTCAACACTCCATATTGTACAGCTTAACTAATCCAACAACTGTTCTTTAGAAGGTAACTTTTAAGTCGGTAGGTGCATTCAAAATACACAAAATCCATGATGAAGTTATCTATTCAGCAAACTTACTCTAATCATATACATTGCATCCTATTCAACTTTTTCCTCCTTTTGAAATAATCGAACTTAAATACTTAAAACAATCGCACTTTAGGACAAGAAGATCCTGTATTGTAAGTCTACATTCATCCTCATTCCTACTATTGTTGAAAGGGCATTCTGTGCATTCCGTCCTAGTTTTACTTGATCTAAACCATTTAGATTCTAAAATGCTGCTTCGAATTCCTAACTTATAATTTATCCCTGCTTTTGATGTTCTCAACTTAACTACATCAGCGACTTAAAACTTACACCAGAGGACCTTATCTTGGATATCTCTTGTGCTTCTATGATTGAGAAGAAAAAGATTTAAAGCTTGGGATAGAAACTCTGACATAGGTGAGCATAGCCTAGTCGTTCATCAATAAATCTAAAATTTTAAAATTTGAAAACTATTGCTTAGGCATTCAGGCTATGTTCATCCCCATGGATATCCAGCAGTTGCCTAGTTATCCTCGATAGTTTCAGCTGACAAAATTGTTGCAATACTAAAGCTGTTTGATATAAGATATATGACATAACCACTTTCCATACATCAAATTCTACGAATCGCACCGAAATATATGATTTGGAAACTTGGTACATCTTTTTTATGGTGAAAATATAGGAGCTGAAGGCTATGTTAGGTAGTAGGCACTTGGTTCTTAAGAACATTGATTGAATTGGAGGAAACTCATTAACAGTTATATGTAGGACTGAATCCATAGTCGACTTCATAGATTGTGCTAGGATACATTACGCTCTCTACTTAATTAGATGCAGGACTGGGACATTATTTAATGTCAACATTTAGCACATGATGATGGGAGTACAAGTCTTCATAGGGAGTGATATTTTATTGAGATCCCTCCGTTGAAGTTTATATTGCTTCTATTTCCTTGCATGTCTAGTGAAACTATATTTGCCCCTCAGGCGGTTGAGATATCAAGTAATGAATATGAGCCATCTGATCCGGACATATTATACTGCGAAGGGGTCACTCAAGGGAATGGTTTGGCTTTTATGGAGTTCTCCCTGGATTATCATAGCCCAATGTCTGAGACATACTCACAAAATATGGAATCTGCTCCCCCATCACTGTCCAGGTAATTGTTTTCCATGTTGAACCACTTCATTTAAAACTTGGTGTTAGAGATTGAGAAACTTATTTTTTTAAATGTTGTCTTCTAGATGCCCCAGTATTATCATTATGGTCAATGTCCTTGATTATTGATGCACAAGCTTCTCATGTGTGGAGCAGTCTCGGACTCTCAGTTACTGAATAGTGAATAATCTCTGGCAACTTTATCTGTTGGATTCACATTTGCTTTTAAATTTTTCTGTGAGACTGAAGATCTCAAAAAGACTGCGAAATTTTTCATTAGGATTGATCTAGCACAGACATAGCACCCTATAATGATGATTGTCCTATAGGATTTCAATGCATTTTACAAATTGTTGTAGAAAGAACGATGAGCTTGTATAAGTAGGTTTGATAGAGTGCTAAATTCTTGCTAGATTACTGAAGATAAAACTAGTTAAATTATTGGGGTAAAATCAAATGAATTTCATGAATTTTTATGTGAACCTTGTTACTGTTAGTAGTAACCCACAACGAGACTGTGTGGTTTGAATGCAAGTATCTAAGTACAATTTCATACAAGAAACTGACGTTGGTAACTGATGAAAAAAGGCAGTTGAGTGCACTTATATTTACCATAGGAGGCCTAAATTAGTGTGAGGCCAGCTGGAGTACATTTGTCAGCCGTAGAATCGTACGTTCTGAAAGGGAAAGTGTGTGGGTCTATGCAAATAGTTGGTCAACCAATGCTAATATAAAATGAATTTGGGGGAAATGCAAAAATATATATTCATAAAGAAAACTTATTATTGAGAGAAACATATATGAAATAAACAAAGTAGAACCTGTCGGATGAATGAGATGAGAGTTCTGTGTTAGTTGTACGTGGTAAGTGGAGATAAAGAAAATCCGAGTCAAGAAGGTCATGATGTCATTCAATGAAACAGAGGCAAGGGAAGAATGCTTGTTCTGCACTAAAGGAGATAATTAGAAGACATTATTATGGTATGGAATCTATGGATTAAGAATGTTTCCCTAGCGATGTCTTAACGAAAAACGAAATTATATAGTAACCTTAATTATCCGAGATCAGCTTGGTTGACCTGAAGTATGCTTGCAATGATGTTCACTAATAGTATTATAACTTTCATTGCAATGTAAAAAAGAAATGAATTTCATTCACGCTCGTATTGAGATTACAGGGGGGATACGTATACAGCTATGTGAACCTATTTTAGGAAATTACCAAATGTGTTAACCACTATCTAGGAAAATTATAGCCTTCAAATCTGTCAGCACATTTACAGCAATATTACAATTAGAGAATAATCATAGTAGAAAACCGAAATCTCCCAGGAAAATAACGAATTTTGACATCCCCCCTCGAGCTTGTGCTGAGAATATTTTCATTCCCAGCATGCCTAGGATAGACTGAATTCATGGTTGACTTTGGTACCTCTCTCAGTCAGATTCGGGTTCTTCATAACAATTTCCAACTCCTGATTTGGCTCGATAGGATTATCCATTGGTTTACACCCTAGCATCCTTGTTTCCTTGAGTAAATCTAGATTATATTCGTGTTAGGACTCAAAGTAGCCATTCCTCCTCAGTACCACCAAGAACTATTAAAGCCTTCCCAATATATGTACAGCAAATAGCAATAGTACAAACAGGGAAACTAGAATCTTCTAGAAAAGGAATAAGCTTTCAACAAGATGCACACTAATTCGGAAGGATGGGAACTGTATCAAAAAATAGAAAGACAAAAAAAACTTGGTAACATACTTCAGAGATACAGTTTGAAACTTCATCAAGTTTTAAGAATGGAGACAAGAGTTGGAGTTAATTTCAGATATAGAAGAGCTGATATTTGTTACGGTTAATGGTAATAATCTGCATCCAAGAAAATTCTGACAAGAATTCTGCTAGTTACTGCATTTCTTTTAATTTTTTGTGTCGCTTATTTTTTCAGTTGTTCCTTAATATTTGACTATCAGGTATCAACTTATTCGAGTAAATGCCAAAGGAATGACTGAAGGATGCAAGTGGTTGGAGATGTTCGAAGATGTTCGTGTGATAGTCTTCTGTATTGCCCTGAGTGATTATGATGAGGTGTGGCTTTCTCCAGAAAATACTGGTAGCGGAGTCCTACTTCAAAATAAGATGATTCAAAGTAGAGAACTCTTTGAAACAATGATCAGGCACCCTTGTTTCAAAGATACCCCTTTTGTGTTGATTTTGAACAAGTATGATCTTTTTGAGGAGAAAATTAACAGCGTGCCTTTGAGTACTTGTGAATGGTTGACGGATTTCAGTCCCGTCCGAACCCACCACAACCACCAATCCTTGGCACACCAAGCTTATTTCTATATAGCTATGAAGTTTAAGGACCTCTATGCTTCTCTCACTGGTCAAAAGCTCTTTGTTTGGCAATGTCGGGCGAGAGACAGAGCCACAGTCGATGAGGCATTTAAGTACGTAAAAGAAGTCGTGAAGTGGGATGACGAGAAGGAAGAAAACTATTATGGTGGTCAGGATGACTCATTTTACAGTACCACAGAAGTGAACTCCTCACCATTTATCCATCAAGAATAATGCAATTCTTGAGATTCTATGCATTTATGGGCATGTTTGGTAGGGTAGATAACAGAGTATTGGACAGAATTGAAAAAGATTTACAATCCTGTTTATTCTAAGCTTTAGTCCAATCCAATACTTTATACCAAACATCCCTTTCTTGTTGTAGATAGATGAAGAGATTGTGTTGACCCGTTTTCAATTTTTTCAATACTCAAGGTGATTTTCTATTTGTAACGCGTAAAGTGTATATTTAAAGCGTGTAGATTATTGAATGGATGCATAAATGTGGAGTATTTGTTTCTTTTAGCAGCTAATTCCTTGTGTTTTGTGATGTTGCAAGCTGGCTATTTTGGACTTGGAGCAGTTTCAAGAGATTTTTTAAATATAAAATGCTCTATATTTTAAAGGTTAAATCCTTAAAATTATGTTTCGGTAGACCCTTTAAATTAACATTTTAATTTAGAGAGTGAGTGAGAGAGTCAAATCCATTCTTTTTAATTAAATGCATTCAAAATATTTTAATTTTCAATAGGGAAAAATAATAAAATAATCTGGAGGAGAGCTAGTGAAAATAGGAGTTATGGAAAAATAATATTTTCCAATAAATATTTTTTGAGAGTAGTAAAATTAAGGGTGTGTTTGAGCCATATTATTTTGGAAAAATATATTTTGGAATAATAGATTGATGGAAAATGTGTGGTTGAAAAAGAAGGAAAAAATTATTGATGTGATGGAAAATATTATTTTATTTAATAATGTGTGATTGAAAATGAGTAGAAAAATGTGAATGAAAATTTTAATGCGTACCAAACATGGGCTAAGTGTTAAATATAAAGATTCTGTTGGAGTATTTAAAATTTTTTACTCTTTAAATTTTTAAATGCTCTCTAAATTGTAGAATATGCTCTTTAGAATGTTTGTTGTAGATGCTCTTTAGTTGGGTATTATATAATTTTTTTGATTTATATGCTTTATGTATATTGGGGATGATTTTATTATTATTATTTTTTTTTTATTTTTTTTGTAAGAAAGCTTTTCAAAAGAGAAGAATATATAAAAATGATAAAAACATTATAGTCCTGCATGGAATTTGATATTTTGAGAAGGTGGTTTTGTAAAAGTGATTTTTTTTTTTTAAATATATGTTTAAAAAGTATGAAAAAATTATGAAAAATGTGAAAATGAGTTTCAGCTAAAAATGATTTCGAAAAATCCTTTTACAAAAACCTCAAGTCTTAAAAAGCCTTCATTTAATAAATCTAAACTTTTTAACATCTTGAAGTCTAGATTAAGGCTCTGTTTGAGCTTCTTCATTTTTTTTTTATTTTTTTGAAAATAAATTTCGTAATAGTGATTTTTTGGAGAATGTGTAATTAATAATAAAAAAAGTTTGATTTTCATTCATAATTCTTTTATTGAAATAATGTATAATTAAAAATAAATTTTAGAAATAAGGGTTAAATAAATCCCCTTGATTTTTTAGATGAAAGAACATAATTATTGAACTGTGGGAGAAAAATCAGTTCAAAATTTAGTATTTAAAGCCCTGCATAACGTTATGCACCTTGTTTGGGTTTCATTTTGTCCAAAATGTATTTTTCTATCTCCTCTTTTTAATATCACATTTTTCAAAAAAATAATATTACACGAAAAACCAAAATTATTTCTTTCTTTTCTAACAATATATTCTTTCAAAAATCACTATTCCGAAAACTTTTTTCCTGCTAAAAACAAATTTTAATAGAGCCCAAACAGAATATATACAGAAGGTGTGATTTTTTTATTTTCGAGTAAGTGTATTTGTTCTATTTAACTATTTGTAATGATAAACGTATAAATCTTTTAGCAAAAGTTTTTTTTTTTTACGATAATGTAAAATAAAATATGAAAAGCACATTTTTTTAAAGGTGTGTATATTGTTAATATACCCTATATTGAAGGTGCATTTTGTAAAAAAATTTAAAACAAAAACTGTAATATGAATATAATTAGCCAAAATGTATCTCCAACATTCTACTTCTAAGTTGTCTCATCTATGCTCGATATGAGCTTCAAAGAGAACGAGACAGTAGATTGAATGAAAGTAACAGCTAATTCTCCAAATCTTTTTCTTTTTCTTGTTGCATTCATCTTCCTTTCAACTTTTATATAGAGGGAGAACAAGAGAAATTATGTTATAAATCATACCATTTTACGATTGATACTCATATTTTAATTTATCATATTTTTTTTACATGTCAATGGCCAATTAATTTAAATATGATTTAATAGTTTAAGGAATAGAATATTGAAATATGTGATTTATATATTAAATACAATCGTGACATTAAGAATAGAGTGGATTTGCCATATGTTGTCAATGAATTGGATTTTTATCAGAATTCAATGTAATTAATGGGAAATGAATTTAGAGTTTCAGTCCGATAACAAAATCAAGATCCGAATATGATAGTCCACTAATTAAATGAAATAAATATGGATACAGATCAGTCTGATCCGGTTTCTTATAATAATATAATACATTTTATATATTATCATATAATTTTTTTTTTCATTTTGAGACTTATATTATACTTTACACATAATTTTCAATAATAAATAATATTAGGTAATAGTATAATATTGCTAATTGAAATATTTGGAGAATTGCTTTCATTGTTCCCAACTTGTCACGTCGGATGCTCACTAGAATATAACAAGGCCCTTGTTTGAGCCCAATTTTGAAAGAAAAAAATAATTCCGAATAGTGATTTTTGGAGAATGTAGTTTAAAATGAAGAAGTAAATTCCTATTCGCATGTAATATTATTTTATTGGATAATATGTGGTTGAAAATAAATTTTGAAAAAATAAATTTTTGATAAAGTGGGGCTCAGACAAGGGCAAAATTTGCAATCCATAATAGGTGCGTCGAGAATTGGGTAAAAAGTTATCTACACCTTTTAATTCTAGAGCAGAAAAGTTGACTAATATAAAACTTTTGGGGAACATTACATATATAAGATCTTAAGAACCCACCATTTCATTTGTAAGAAATAAGGTTCCATCTTTCAAAAATTAGATGATTAATTTTATTTATTATGAACATGTTTGAGTTATATTATAATTTTTATTTTTATTCTTATATTCATTTTTAACAACACATTATTTAATAAAATAATATTTTTCATCACATCAATAACTTTTTTTTCTTTTTGAATCACATATTCACCTTCACATAAAAAAATGCATTCTTTCTATTTTAATGTACATCAAACATAGACTATATATTGTTAGATTCAATTAATATACACCCCCACCTTATCCTACCCTACTCGTAAAGACAATTCCATGTCTTATCTTCGCTCTCCCTGTTAGGCAGCGACACTCCGACAACAACTCTGGAGATGATTCCGGAATTTTGGGGTGATTATTATTATTATTATTTGTGGTCGTTGGTGTTGTACAAAATGGTGATGATGGTGGGATGTTGCCAAAATTCTGTGGTGCTTGTTAGATTTTTCACTGGTGATGTTTGATTTGTGACCAAATCATACCAGTTAAAATTGATTTGTAACACGTTTACACCGATTTATGACTATACGATATAACATGACTCGTGACCTAATATTCGTAACCCGTGTAAATTAATTTGTGACTAGTAGCATTGTCTTTACCGTTCCACCCTCATCTGCACAATCATTATCACCATTACCTCCAAAACTCTAGATCCAAAATCTAATTCACCTTAATACCTAAAACCCGAAACCTACCACAACCTCGAGTACCACCACCACATCACCAACTACACCATCACCATCCACACAATAAATCTGGTCCAAAAACCAAAAACCCACCTCATACAACAAATCTGGTTGGAAAAAATAACAAGATCAACCACATGGTGATAGAGATGGCAATGGATCGAACGGAGCCGGCTCGGCCCTTATGTACACGAGCTCGGCCTGTGCTCGTCACGAGCCGAGCTCGTTTATAGAAGCTCGGCTCGTTACTCGTAAGTCGAGCTCGTGGACCAAGCCGAGCTTTGACGGCTCGTCAATTTTTTTTTCTTTTTTAAAGATAAACCTTTTTTTTTAAAAAAGTAAAAAATAAACTTTCGCTTTGGACGAGCCCACGAGCTTCTCGCCCGTAGGCGAGCCGAGAGCGAGTCCACCTGCTCGGCTCATGCTCGGGCCCTTCACGACTTTTCACCAGCCGAGCGATCAAGTCGACGAGCCATTCAACCCGTTTATCACCACTACATGGTGGCGATGGCGCACAACTTGCATGCATTGTCGCTACGCAAAGCATCAGGCAGTGATGAGCGAAGTCACCTTGTCTCGGAGTAGCACCACTAGAAGGAAGATGATGGGGAGGGAGGGAGGGAGATGTGTGTGAAATGAAATGGGATAAAACGGGCGTGGCAAAAGTCGGATGGCTGTATCTTATTTCAATTAATTAATATTTAATAGATAATTATCATCTGATTTTTTAAGCGAAAAATTGTAAATGTTAATTTTGAAATGTTCTCTCCAAACACTACCTTTGTTGTAATTTCCATAAAAATAAATTATTTTCTCAATTTCTCGTCGGATATCCGATAGCATACCAAATCGGATATATATATATATAACCGCCTTCCAATCCTTCAAATACTAACCCTATTTGC
>CAIGRL010309917.1:0-16451 GCA_903798325.1 Fraxinus xanthoxyloides
TTGATCAAAGTGTGCACTTTCTCCTTCATACCCTTTCTATTTTTTTAAACTTTACTTAGCATAAAGATTTTTTTTTTAGAAAAAAATAAGAGTAATTTCGGATTTAAGGAGAGGTGTAGTAAAAAAATGCTTTTCATCTTCTTGTAACCTCCATTTTTAGTGGAAAAATAAATGGGAGAGTTATATTATAATTAATCTTGTTAAATTGAGTCTTTAACTACAAATTTGAAGAGTTTTAAGCCCAATAAAAAAATAATTTTATAAAATACTTTATAAAAACATCTGTATGATGATTCAAACCTAGGTTGCCAATAAGAAATACCATGCAGATGACCAGTGTGGCAACATTTGTAATCAAATTTACTTAAACTTAATGTCTTAAATTATTGGCCTTATAAATAATTTATGGCTTGTACTTTCACAACCTTAAATAGGCCGAGCTTCCATAGTTTATTTCTTAAATGGGCCATATCAACCAAATTAAGAATATAAAATTTGGGACATTACATCCTTTGCACCTTAAACAAAATTTCGTCCTCGAAATTTACCTTATGATTTGGCAAATAGTGTTGGGTATTTGTCTTTAACTTCTTCTTCTCTTTCCTAAGTAGCTTCTTCTACTCCATGATTACTCCATTGCACTTTATGTAGTTGAATCTCCTTATTATGTAATTTATGTACCTTTCGGTCTAGTATTTTATTGGTAATTCCTCATATGATAAATCTTTTTGTACTTCCAGGGATTGATAATTGACTACGTGATCACGATCGTTCATATACTTTTTGGATCATCGATATATGAAATACATTGTGAACTGTTGATAGTTCGGGTGGCAAAGCCAATCGATAGGCCACATTTTTGATCCCATCAAGTATTTTGAAAGGTCCAATATAACGAGGTTGTAGTTTGCCTTTCTTGCCGAACCTAAGTACACTTTTAGAAAGTTCCAACTTCAAATTTCAAGTCTTTTCTTCTGGTATCAGCATAGCTCTTTTGTCTATCTTGCGCTGCTTTTATCCTAGTACGGATTTTATCAATGACTTTAACTATCCTTTCGATGATCTTTAGTCCCAAAACTCTTTTTCTCCGAATTCATCCCAATGAACAGGTAATCTACATCTTCTACCATAAAGAGCTTCATACGGCGTCATTCCAATAGTTGCTTGAAAAGTATTATTATATGCAAATTACACCAAAGGCAGATACGATTCCCAACAACCTTCTAGATCCAGAACACAATCTCTTAGCATATCTTCCAAAGTTTGAATGGTCCTTTCAGACTGACCATCTGATTGAGGGTGATACGCTGTATTGAAATTCAATTTTGTTCATAGCTCCTTCCAAGACTTATATGCAAATCTCGGATCTCTATCAGACACAATAAAGACGGGGACACCATGCAATCTTACAATCTCTCTAATGTACAATTGTGCCAACCGATCAAGGCTAAATGTCATTTTTATCGGAAGAAAATAAGTAGAATTTGTTAGACAATCCACTATTACCCATACAGCATTCTGTCATCTTACTGACTTCGAAAATCCTACCATAAAGTCCATTACGATATTCTCCTACTTCTATTTAGGTATTTTCAATGGAGTTAATTACCCTTCTGGTCTTTGATGTTTTGCTTTAACTTGTTGAAACTCTATGCATTTTACCAGAAATAGGCCTATACTTCTTTTCATATTCCTCTACCAAAATGTATCTCGAAGATCTCGTTAAATTTTCGTACCACTAGGATGTGCAGTGTAGGGGTAGAATGAACCTCTTCTAATATCTCATTCCTCAAAACTTCATCTTTAGGCACACAAATTCTTCCTTTAAATAGTAGTGCCTGATCCGAAGATATTCCAAAATCCTTCTTCCTATCAGTACCAATGTCTTTGCTGATCTTCTGTAAAAATGGATCTTCACACTGTGTTTCTATGGCTGAGAGTAGGTTGAACTACAAAGTTGTTAAACAAATGGTAATTTGCTCCGGTGTTGTAACTACTTCAATTCGCAAATTTTCCATGTCTTTAATCAACTCCATCTGAATAGTAGGTAATGATGCCAACTGTCCATTGACTTTCTACTTAGAGTATCGACAACAATATTTGCCTTACCTGGATGGTAATGAATAGTGAAATCATAAACCTTTACTAGTTCCAGCCATTGTCTCTGTCTCATATTTAACTCTTTCTCTGTGAAGAAATATTTGAGACTCTTATTATCCGTGTAAATGTCGTACTTTCCTTCATATAAGTAATGGGGCCATATATTTAATGCATGAACTACCACTACAAGTTCGAGATCATGCGTCGGGTAGTTCTGCTCAAGTTGCTTCAATTGCCTTGATGCACACACATCCCAAACCTTGTTTGGATGCATCACTATATATAATAAACCCTTTCGAACCTTCGAGTATGGTTAACACTGGTTCTGTAATCAATCGCTGCTTTAGCTCCCGAAAGCTTTGCTCACATTTATCGGTCCATTGAAACTTTACTCCTTTCCTTGTCAATTGCGTCATTGGTCTAGTTATTTTAGAGCACCCTTTTATAAATCACTAATAGAACCCGACCAATCCTAGAAAACTCCGAACATCACTGGCTTTAGTCGGTGTCTTCCAATTAGTTACCGCTTCCACTTTTACTGGATCTACTTCAATTCCTTGGGCAGTAACTACATGACCAAGAAATCCAACACGCTCAAGCCAAAATTCACACTTTTTAAATTTAGCGTATAACTTATCCTTGTGCAGTATTTCTAATGCTATTCTAAGATGTTCCTCATGTTGATCTTTACTCTTGGAGTATATCAAAATGTCATCAATGAAGACTATGACAAATTGATCCATATACTGATGAAATACACGGTTCATTAAATTCATGAATACTGTAGGACAACTAGAACGGCATAACTGTGAACTCGTAATGTCCATATGTTCAAAAAATCATCTTGGATATATCACTAGCATTAACGTTCAATTGATGATATCCACATCGTAAGTTGATCTTGGAAAATACTTTAGCCCCTTTTAATTGATCAATCAAATTCTAAATTCTCGGGATTGGATACCTATTCTTGATGGTTAAATGGTTCAACTCCCGATTGTCGATAGACATCCATACTTTCATCTTTCTTCTTTACAAATAACGTTGGTACGCCCCATGGAGATACACTTGGTCAGATAAAGTCACTGTCTAACAATTCTTGTAACTGAATTTCAAACTCCTTAAGTTCATTTGTAGCCATTCTCTATATGGAGCCTTAGATACTGGTGCCACTCCTGGAACCAGATCTATTGTAAACTCTACTTGTCTATCTTGAGGAGGTACTAGGTAGATCTTATAGAAACACATCTATAAATTCTTAAACAACTGGTACATCCTTAGTCTTTCTCGTCATTTGTTTTTCTTAATATTTTCTAAGCTTGCTAGGCATATACCAGTTGGAGATGGGATTTGGTCTTTATTTCAAGGAAAGAAAAATTTTCTTCTCCTGGTTTCTAAAAAGACACTTTCCTTTCTCTACAACGAATGATTTCATTATTACATCCCAATCAATCTATACCCAAAATCACATCAAATTCTTTCATCTCTATCAGATACAAATTAGCTTTTAATGTTTTTCCCTCAATTTCAAGATTCACCGACTTGGATAACTAATTTGTATTTAATGTTCTACCTGAGAGGATGCTAACTTCTAGTGTACTCTCGGACTTATCCCAAGTAATACTAGATTTAACAATGAAAGATGTTGATACAAAAGAATGAGTAGCACCCGAATCAAACAGTACATAAGCAGGTGTATCAGATATTAGTAAACTACCTGTTATTATGCTTGAGTTCTCCTCTGTATCCTTCCGAGTCATTGTAAAGACTTGTGCTTTTCTATTTTTGTTCTGATTACTGTTGTCATCCTTGTTATGAGTAAATATGGGACAATCCTTAGCAATATATCATGGCTTACCACATCGAATTTAGGCATTCTTTTCGTACAAGCATTCGCTACGATGAGGTTTACCACACTTAGAGCACGACGCTACTACAACTACTATGGCCTTATTGGCACTAGGTCCGATATTAGCTTTCTTATTTTGCCATTTGCCATTTCCTTTGTCTTGACCATTCCACTTTCTCTTCCTAATTTTCTATTTATCCTACTAGCCGAACAATTGACTGTGTTGCTCTACATTAGCCTTTTGATACCTAATAACTCGAGCTCGTTCCAGCATCTCACGATGTGACATGAGAATCATGCTTATGTTTGGGTTTAACCATTGCTCGAACCTTTGAGTCTTCTTAATTTTCGTGTCAACCAGGTGTGGAGCAAATCTCGAGAGTTGATCAAATTTTCATTCGTAATCAGTCATGGAAATATTACCTCGCTTGAGCTAAAGGAATTCGCTCTCCTTGAAATCTCTTAGAGACTAAGGAAAATACTTATCCATCACTTCATCCTTGAATTGTTTCCAAGTTAACGCCAATTGCTGCTCCGAGGTCCTAGTTTGGGACATCGAATTCCACCAGTAATTTGCATCATCAATAAACATAAACTCTATACAATGGACCTTTTGGGGGGGCATTAGTGCAATCTATAAGTTGAAAAATTCGTTCCAACTTACGAAGTCATTCCTCAACTAGCAGTGGACCAGATGCTCCATTGATGGTAGGTGGCTTATGCCTTCGAAATAACTCAACTACCAAAACATGAGTCGGAAAAGTAATAAGAGCTTGTGGTGTGAGTGGAACTTGAATGTGATTCAGCCTGTCATTATCTTGAACCGTTTGCTCAAGATATTTCTTTGAGATAAGATATAATATCTCTCAATAACTTCATTTACCAATACCAGAATACTTAAAAAAACAAGAAATTAGTTCTCAACTTGATCAGAATTGACCTTTTTTCATTGCTAGCACACGCTTCGTATATGATTGTCATGGTCTACAAGTTCGCCTACCTCAAAATCTAGGTAAGCTTGGATATCTATTTCTTATGGACTAATATGATTCATTCCTTAGAATCTTGTCTTTCCTTTGCCATTTGCAGCCCACAACTTTTAGTTCTAGCACAATACATGTTTTTTAAAATAACAAACTTTTTTCTCAATTACTTTTATCTTTGCATACAAGATATAAATAAAGAAAAAATGTAAAGTGTTGCGAAACATGGAAAACATAACTATAAAATCATAATTGTTTTCTACAAAAATTTAAACTTTGCTTAGTTAAACATACTTGGGTCGTAGGATGAGGTCGACTGATGGATGTGAGATGCCAGGGAGTGCCGTAAATATTTCATTTTTTCTCATTTTTAATTTCCCACTTTGTAGTTAAGAATTTTTTTAAAACAAAATACAGCAGGTCTATAGAATCGACTAAACTCGTGCTGTGATACCAGATTGTAACGTCCCAACCTACATGGATCGTATAAAAATAATTAACTATACTTTTAGCGGAAAGTATAAAAATTTAAGTGAAGAATTTAATTCTAAATAACATCATTTCGTATTAAGGGATTATCTCATAATCTCTTAGAAATAAAGTCACAATATTGACGTGAAGTCTATGAAGAAAATTAAAAATAAATGTTGTTGCTTTTGTTTTCTATCTCAGTGGCATTTTCAAAAATAAATTTGATTGCATATCTATCAACCTCGAAACTTCATGAGATTTTAGAATAAAGTAGGAAGTTCTTTATATAATGAAATATCCTAAAAATTAGCTCCCGTTGGCAACATATGAGGTATTAAAATATTTTTCAAAACCCTGCAGCAACTCGGTTTAGAAAGTAACCCAGCATAGCTTACTTAAAATGACATATAAAATTCTACAGACGTCGGATCGACATGATTTTGAATTTAGTCAGTAGCTAATCCATGAGGCTATCAAACACCACTAATTTTGTCCAAACATTCTAAGTAATGATTGAGTTACAAATTTTTAAAGTCATGGGTAGAAGCTGAAAACAACAACACTACCTAGTGCAGTTTACTTTACGAAACATATAAAATTCTACCGACTTTGGATTGACATGATTGAGTTATGAGTTTCTGAATTCCAAGGTAGAAGCTAAAAATTTAGAAAAAAACAGCAACACTAAATTGCTAACACTTTCTTTTGTGGTAAATGGTGACTTGTAAGTTAATTTCTATAACACATAACTACTTTTAAACATAACGTATTCACAAAATGTTCTTAAAATGGTTCCACATATGATGTTCATAGAAATCTAAATTTAAAAAAAAAAAACATAAATGTTGCATAATCAAATTAAAAACGTTAAGTTATTGGTATATCCATAGCATGTTGCCATCATCCTCTATCATCATCCACGCCCAAGCATATCAAATCAGCATGTAAGAGGAAAATTAACCCATGAGTTTGAAACTCAATAGATATCATAGTTGAATTTTGTCATCAAATTAGAGATTTCGAACAGTATATTCATACTGTCGCACGTAGAAGGATTTCTAGCAAAATTCGATTTCTATAGTACTATCATAACACATAGAGCCGAAGAATGATCATTCAAACTACAGTAGTGTGGAAGCACCATACCAAAAGGTACCAATTCATTCAAACTTTTAATGAAAAATTATAATTTGAAATTGAAATATGCACTTACATCTCTACGTACCTTCGTTTAAAAGTTTTTGAAAGTATAAAGTTGAACGATGGTTGTTGCTTTCCGACGGCACGAGAACTTTTAGAGCTCTACTCCTCTCTTATGGTTTTTTTCTCTCTTTTGAAATTTTTTTTCTTTGATCAAAGTGTGCACTTTCTCTTTCACACCGTTGCTATTCTTTTAAACTTTACTTAATATAAAGATATTTTTTTGAGAGAAAATAAGAGTAATTTCGGATTTGATGGGAGGTGTGTTAAAAAATGATTTTCCTCTTTTTGTAACCTCCATTTTTAGTGAAATACTAAATGGGAGAGTTATATTATCATTATTCTTGTTAAATTGAGTATTTAACTATGAATTTAAAGAGTTTTAAGCCCATAAAAAAGTAATTCTTATAAAGATTTTTATAAAACAATTACATAATAAAAAAAATTAAGGAAATGAATTATTCGTATGATTGTAACTTATCTCTATGAATGCTCACTAATAAAATAATTATTTCATCCAATTAACTTGGTATAATTGTTCTTCATGTTTTATAAAATAATTACATAATAAAAAAAAGTCAAGGAAATGAACTATTCATATGATTGTAACTTATCTCTATGAATGCTCACAAATAAATATTATAAAACAATTATTACATCCAATTAACTTGGTATAATTTTTCTTAAAGTGCAACAACAAGGAGTTTATTATTTTTTTTTTTTCAAAAAATAATTTTATAAAATACTTTATAAAAATATTTGCATGATGATTCGAACCTGGGTTGCCAATATGAAATACCATGCAAATGACCATTGTGGCAACCCAGTTATTCATTAAATCTTTGTAATCAATGTACTTAATTTAATGTCTTAAATTATTTGGCTTATAAATAACTTATGACTTGTACTTTCATAACTTTAAATGGGCCAAGCTTCCATAGTTTATTTTTTAAATGGGCTACATCAACCAAATTAAGAATATAAAATCTGGAACTTTACATCTAGTGGGGTAACTGGACAGTATTTACAGTAGCAGATCGTAAGGCTGGAATGAGTAGCAAATCTTGGAGTTGTATGGTTTACAATAGCTAGTGGAACTAGTTTGGAATTGAACTGTTACCCATATTGTCTATAGTAGAAGTAGCTGGATTGGTCCCGTAGTTTTTACCCAGTTGGGTTTCTCCATCATCAAATTTTATGTTATTTACTGCTTTCTTATTACAAACTACGGTAATTCAACTTAGGATACTGAATTAGTAAACCACGAATTTTTCAAAAATTTATCTAAAACGAGATTGTTGTTCAAAGACCTGATCATTCCATGAGCATCATATTCCCATGTCATCTTGCAAGCCTAGAGTGGGTGTAATTTTAGCAGAAATATTCAAAAGAACTAGTTAGAAAAACTCAAGATTTGCTTTCTTGAAGTTCAACTATAACAAGCATGCATTGCCGTGAGCTCCACAAGTTTAGATGCTCATTTACATTATATATCCTTCATTTAAGTTCACATTATTGAATACGACACAAACCTCAAATATCTTATAGAAAACCACATATCTAAGCCCAAACACTATGCGTATCACTCAAGAGATCAAACTAATCTAGTCGAGGCCAAGCCCTTAAACAACCCTAATATTCTATATAAATCTTAATCTTACAAACTCTGTGTCTGAGAAATCACTCAAGAAATCTAACGTCGATTCGATCCGAAGTGTCTTATTGAATTGCTCAATCAATGAGTATTCTCAATATTATACCTTAAAGATGACTCAAACCTCTACGCTCTTAGTACGAAATTTTGAGTCTCGCATGTTTATTACTTCACCACCAATGCATCTTGAAAGTGAATATTATTGCATTAATATAATATCCATCAAGTGTGAAGATAAAACATAAAAATCTTCATTTGTTTGTAATGAGAATATACCATATATTCCCCTTTTGATTTTTACTAAGACAAGGGTTTTGTATAAACATTAGAGAGAAGAAGATAATAGTCTGCATCTCATTTGCTTCCATTATATAGAAACGTCAAAAGTACAAGTAAATACAATAAACCACAAATACACTCTTACCTAAAATAAGTCTCTTGCTTAATATAGGTGATTCTTGATTGATTTACTTCCTCAACTCAGCCCTTCAAGCTGGACCATATATATCATATAAGCATAGCTTGGAACAAAGAAATCTCAACCGATTACCATTCAACAATTTTGTAAACATATCAGCAATCTAGTCTCCAATCTTCACAAATGATGTACACACATCACCACTCAATCTTGTCTCGAACAAAATGACAATCAACTTCAATGTGTTTGGACCTCTAATGAAGGATTGGATTTGATATAATATGTAGAGTAGTTTGATTATTACAAAACATTGGAATATGGGTAGAAGGTGAGAAATTGATTTCTTGAAGAAAGTGTTGCAACAATGTCAACTCACTAGTAGTATGCTCACCGCCATATATTCTATTTCTGCACTTGAACTTACTACTACAATTCATTTCTTATTTTCCTAAGAGAGTAGATTATGAACAAGAAAACTATAGAAACCAATAATCGATCATCTATCTAAATGTGATCCTATCCAATTTGCATAAATAAACCTTTCTACTTTGATATGTCCATTTGTTTCTTTAATAGTCGAAGAATTGGTACCTTTTCAAATATCGAATTATATGTATCACAACTTTCCAATGAGGAATCCGATGAGCATTCAAGAACTAACTAATGACACTAATAGCGTAGGAAATATATGGTCTAGTAATGGTAAGATAATTCAATTTTCCAATCAAACGACAATATTTATGTGGTTCTCCAAACGATTTTCCTTCATCCTTCAAAAGTTATATATTAGGATCCATGCGAGTATCAATTGGATGACTTCCAAGAAAATTTCTCTCATCCAACAGGTTAAGTGCATAATTTCTCGAGATAAGTTGATACCTGCTCAGGCCTAACGACTTCAATATCTAGAAAATATCAAAGCTTGCCTAGATCTTTGGTCTGAAAATATTGTTATAGAAACTGTTTCAACTGGACAATCTCATCTTCATCATCACCAATGACTACGATATCATCTACATAAATTACATGGATAATATAACCTGCACCAGATCGTAGATGAAATACTGAATGATGTATCTGACACATCTGAAGACCAAATTCTCATTTGTAATATTTGGCAACCAATCGGGCTTTCAATCAATTAACAGTCCTATCAGGATTATACTTCAACATAAACTCATTTGTTACCAATGAGATGTATTCGAGGGGGTAAAGGAACAATTTCCCAAGTCTTATTTTCATGCAAGGTCACCATTTCCAATTCCATAGCCTTCCACCGCTCAGAAAACTTTTGTCAATGTCTTTGGTACAAAAACATTAGAAAGGTGGGAAGTGAACAGTTAAGAGTACAAGTATGGAAACACATTAAACGAAAATTACACTCTTGCCTACTACACGTGATTCTTGATAGATTTACTTAGCAATTTGGAAGTACACGATTTGAATTCTTTATTTAAATTTCACATAATTAGCTCTTATCCTTCAAATTCTACAAGAGTAATAAGAGTATTTATCGATAAAAAGATCACTATAAAATGATCATTTCACGACTATTAACGATAAATTAAATCAAATGGTTCAATTTCACAATTTTTTGACTTACTCCCAGGAACTAAGATTGAAAAGATTTAAAAAATCAGTGATCGTACGTGGTATTTATGTGACTCCTCAAAATGGGATACCAGACGAGGAGGGGCTTGAGTCTTATTAGCTAGTTAGTGAGACAATAACTTACCAAGGCAATAATCAGTAGTTGATCCGAGAGAATGATTAACCATATTGAGATTGAGACATCCAAACATTAATTGAATGCGTATTAGTAGATGAAATATATATATTCACTAGAAAATCAAAACATTTGGATCGAGCTTTTAAATCGGTTTATAATTTTTCGAGCACAACCAATATATATTGTGTAGGAATTTGGGTGTGACACGAATTCCTTTGTTGATGTTGTTAAAGTAATTAAGGAATTCTAATTAAAGTGCACGTTATTTAGAATTCAAGTTTGGAATGCTATTGGAGTCATGTTTAAAGTTGAAGTTCTATTTTGAAAACCCATTAAGAGTTGAAAATTAGTATTGGACTTGAATAAGATTTTGATGGAGAAAGCCAAAAAAAATTATTTTCGGGCAGATTGTTTGGCGCCCGGAGGTGGGCGTCGCAGCGCCACGTGTTGTTCCGTTTTTCCACAATTTTCTTCTCCTACTTCATTTTGGACTCAATTCTTGGCATCCTACTTCATTAATAACTCTACCAAAAGGGTTTGGACGTCTACTACATGTTTTCTATAAATATTAGGCTCTTATATACAATTTAATAAGTGTGAGAAAATAGATTATTAAAATTATAGGATCCATTGTAATTTTCTCTCTTCTCCATTATTTTTGAGTCAATAAAATATTTTAATTCCTCTATCATATTCTTGTCTTTATTTTTTTTATTTGATCAAATATTTCATTATTATTTACCATATAACTTCAACATCTCAATCCGACAATTGGTGTCACAACAAGTGGTGTTAATCCTAACAAGTGGTATCAAAGTCAAGGTTCAGTAGTTCCGCATAGTGCAAGGTTTGATTTTTTTGAAGTTTTTTTTTTCGTGATGGCTTCCATGAAGTATGAAATTCTATTTTTGGATCGGAATACTAGATTTTCGCTATGACAGGTTAAGATACGCATAGTACTCACACAACAGGATTTGGATGATGCATTACTGGGAATTGACAAGATGTCAGCAACTTTGACCACGAAGGCGAAATTACAGAAGGATAAAAAGGCAATTTTTCACATTCGTCTTCATCTATTAAATACTGTTCTTCAGGACGTTTTGAAAGGGAATTCAGCAGTTGCTTTATGGTTGAAGTTGGAGTAATGTATATGACTAAAAGTCTGACAAACAAGTCGAACTTCAAGCAGCGTTTATACTCTCATCGCATGACAGAAGGAGGATCATTGGAAGACCACCTGGCTGTATTTAAAGAGATCGTAGCTAATTTGAAAACTTAAGAAGTAGAGTATAATGAAGAAGATTTGACCTTGATCCTATTATGTTCGTTGTCCGCTTCGTTTTCTTCTTTTAGAGACACGATCTTGTATAGTCATGATACTCTCACTATAGATGAGGTGTATAATACTTTGTATTCAAAAGAGAAGATGAAATATTTGATTTCTCAGGCCAGAGATGGAAATGGTCTGATTGCTCATGGTAGTTCTGAAAGAGACAGATCGAAGTCTATGTTCAGTAATCAAATTTGTAACTGCTGCAAGAAGAAGGGGCACTTGAAGAAAGATTGCTACAAATTGTAGAATAAAGAAAAGATGGCTTCAAGTAGACATTCAGATATTTCAGACGAAACAAACTTCGTGGAGAATGTTGTAAGTGATGGAGATCTTTAGCTGCTTCTGACATTGAGTTTAAAATGGAAGAGAATTGGATTCTTGATTCAGCATGTGTGTTTCATATGTGTCATAATAAGGACTTGTTTACTACATATGAAACTATTTTCAAATGTGTCATGGTTATGGAAAAAACGCATCTTGTTGTGTTGATAGAATTGGTATAGTCAGATTGAAGTTTTTGGATCAGACAATTAGAACAATTGGTCACGTTCGACATATTTCAAATTTAAAGAAGAATCTCATCTCGTTGTCTATCATTAATTCAAAATGTTATGAGTTCTCTGGTGGATGTGGAGGTGGAGTTTTGAAGGTTTGTAAGATAGACAGACAAAAAAATCTTAGTTATACATATTGCAAGGTTGTGCAGAATTTAGAAGAGTCAATCAGCACAAGTTTAGTATCGTGGTGGACATTCAGTTCAGTACAATACCTTTAGGAGCTCATAAAGGGTCAATTTTGAAGAATACTGCTCAGTGGAGTTCATGAGATATGGATAATGCCGCTTTGTTACCATCACATGTGATACCATTGTATTCAGTTGTTACAGACGGACCCAGTAGAATAAGGTATATGGATGTTGATTTTGTTGAGTATGATTTAAATGGAATAGAAGGTGTACAATCTAGCAAGGGATCTTCTGTAAAAGCATTCGGTATTGATTCTAATTTAGAGGTGTGTTACAGCCCATTTTGGTTAATTCAAAATCATTATGATTTTTTAGAATCTAAGGTAATTCTGCATAGTAGTGTTTGGATTCATTAGAAGAGGTGGAGTATTTTGTGTTTTGTTGGAGAAATTAATTTTTTGGTTATTATTGAAGAAGACAATTCATTCCTTGAATGGAATTCGAGTCAAGGTGAAGATTGTTGGAATTTGGAGGTGACCCGAATTCCTTGGTTGAAATTGTTAAAGTAATTAAAGAATTCTAATTGACGTGCACGTCATAAAGAATTCAAATTTGAAATACTATTTAAATCATATGTCTAGTTGAAATTCTATTTTGGAAGTCTATTGGGAGTTGGAGATTATTATTGGACTTGAATAAAATTTTGATGGAGAAAACAAAAAAAAAAAAAAATCCGGCAGATTTCCCTGACCCGAAGGTGGGCGTCGCGGCGCCACCTGTGCTGTTCTATTTTTCCGCATTTTTCTTCTCCTATTTCATTTTGGGCTCGATTTTTGACATCCTACTTCATGAACAACTCTACGAAAAGGGTTTGAACGTCCTCTACATATTTTCTATAAACTAGATTCTTCTATACAATTTAATAAGTGTGAGAAAATATATTACTAGAATTATAGGATCCATTGTAATTTTTTCTTTTCTCCATTATTCTTGAGTCAATGAAATCTCTTAATTCTTTTGTCATATTCTTATCTTTATTATTCTTTACTTGATCAAATACTTCATTATTATTTGTCATATAATTTTAACATCTTAACTCGATGATTGGTATCACAGCAAGTGGTATCAATCCTAACATATTGGAACCCCTGTATTTATAGAAGTTAATGAGAGATGAACGATGCGCTTGATTGAATGAAACCCTAAACTTCACGGTAGTATTTATATGGCATCTAAGAACACCTGAACTGAGCCCTTCATCTTTATGGTGGAAGAGACCCTACGTGCCAAAGTTGTCAACTTGAGTTCAGTTGTACAATTTTAGAAACATAAATCATGACCACCAAGTTTGTGTCACAACCTCTACAAATAATCCACTAGAGGAAGAACTTTCACATACGCATGTAAATCAATTATATTGGTTATTATTTTAATATTTAATTAATGTAAAATTTTACATTCAACACCATCACCAAAATGAGCTTAAGAAATACTTTCTAAAATAGTGCAGGTAGCTACTGTGGTGTCGAATTTTTTAGCTTTAATATATGCAGTTTACAGATGAATCCGTGCGAGTCAAAAATCCCAGACTTCTAGGCTCGGGGAGTTCAAGAAGCTGACAATCAATTCTATTTTTATTTTTTTTGAATAATTTCATTCGAGATTCGAGAATAGAAGCTACATCAATATATAATTCATAGATTTAATGTATTAATATTCTTCACCTATTATTTTATGAATTAGTTATTATCAACTAAGATGCACACTCACATGGAGATGACCACATTGCAGCATGGATTAAGGATTTATTCAATTCAAGAACCAGACACAATAGAAGCCTCCCTTACCAATGCCTTAGTTTCCAATTTCAAATTAAATTTGTCTTAGCCTTCTTTTGTGCTAGTATTTCTTAATTCATCACTTTCAAGTCTCTTTCAAGATAAATATAAGCGCAAATGTCCCGTTTATAATTGTTTAGATTTAAACTTTTAGGTGTTTTAAAATTTAAAATCTTGAATGGTTTACGATGTATACGTGCAATTCGCAATCCCAACTCCTAAACTTACAATTTTCAAGTCGAAATTATTGTCTAAACTTCCATGGGCGAAAATTTGGCAAGTAGAATTTGACCTCTTAGATGACATAGTTATACACAATATGAAAGTAATAAATTTCATGTGGTCCACATAAATCTCTAATAACTTTTTAGATAAGGTTGTATAATTTTTAAATTACTAGTGATTTTAAGAAGGATTACTCAGACTAATCATACAAATTAAAGATAAATAATAAAATTTGACTCCAAAAAAACCCTACTTATCTGTTGAACTGAAGTTAAGAATTCAAAATCTTGTCTTTGCCTAGATATATCTTCTGATTACTGGGCCATAATCCTACACAATTAATTTTACTTTCTTTAATAATAGAATAAAGTATTCAGCAGTCCACGCATCCTTTTCGTGTTAAAAATAATAACTTGAACGTAACGTGAAGATAGTAACATGTCCAAAATTCATGTTTACTAGACGTGAATTGGGGATAAAGAAAAGTATTTAAAAAAGTTTATAAGAAAAGGACAACAAGACTATCACAAATCTAACTCACATAAATCTTCTCTTAATTACTCGTAATTCTACTGTTTTTCTCTAATACTCCTCCAATTTTATTTTTAATTAAATTGAATGTATATATAAAATTCATTTGATGCACGTAATTCCTATATTGTAATTTATATGAAGTCTTGGATTTTACTTTATTTTTTTAAAGTCAACTTTAGCCCGAGTTTTTATATAACGATTATTGTTTACATATTACATCGAAGCTTCAAATTCAAATTCATATTGATTATTGATTTTATATCTAGGTAATGTTGGGGGTCGTTTTATATTACCCTTAACAAAATATAAAATCACGCATGTATGTATGTATGTATGTGTGTATGTTTATGTATGGCTCGTGTCATAAGTAACAATCGTGGATATATAATTGAAACTTAAAATTGAGGAAAGAAGAAGGATATCTGATAACGAGAGGGACATTTCTTAACTAAGGTAGAGAGTGACTGAGAAGAAAAGAAAGAAAAGAAGGGTAGTAAAGGGTTTGGAGAAGTATTAATGGCAAAGATTGTGTGGTGGCAGAGGCAGATGCTTATATTCAAGTAGCTGTGCCCTGTATAGGTGCAATAAAGGAGGAGGGTGAGAGTGTAGTGTTAAAGAAATTGGTAGGTGTATCAAATTTATAATGCTTGAGATATACATTTCTACTTCTCTCTTCTCTTGAATCTTCAATTTCAACAGTGTCATTGTTAGATATAAATCCCATGCAGGTAATCATGATTTTGAATTTGGGATTGTGTGCTCCGTTTAATTGTTCTGCACCCACCAGCTCCACTTAAGTATTCTTCAACTATCTGTGTGTGTATCACAGAGAGAGAGAGAGAGAGTAGGGTTTGTCAAGAATTTATTAGAAGTCATTTTCTTGATTTGTTTCTTGTTTGGGTCTTCAAGAGGCGTATCCGTTTACTAGTTACTCTCTGTCTATCCTAATAATGGTGGGATTGTAAATTGCAACACTGTTTTTCATTCTTGGCACTGAATGAAATGGGAAGAATGAAAGGGTTTTCATATTCTATTTTGCCTCTGCTTGTGCCATTAATCCTTTTCATTTTCTGCGAAGAATCTTCCGCCCAATATTCGACTTTGAATTACACAAAATACAGGAAAGTTAGTAGCTTGAGACTTGCCAGGATTCAGAAGCATTTGGACAAGATTAACAAGCCTCCTGTCTTAACCATTCAAGTATGTCGTCTTAACTAATTCTTGATCGAAATAATTTCTTTCGTACAATTTGTGTACGTATGTTGTTATTGATTTTGGTTGGTTTTGTTTAGAGCCCTGATGGAGATTTCATTGATTGTGTTCATAAAAGAAAACAACCAGCTTTGGATCATCCTCTTCTCAAGAATCACAAGATCCAGGTACAATAAAGAGATCAAAGTACAAAACCCACTCTCTCTCTCTCTCTCTC